>JANSTT010017532.1:1499-16768 GCA_026745375.1 Platyura marginata
TATTTGAGTTCATGAATTTTTTTTGGGGTTGGTGTGGGTTGGGGTAAATGATCTCATGGAAATACGTTTTTATAGAGTCTAATTAATGTTAAAATTAGGTACGTACACTGTAAGAAAAAATTCAATTGTACCTACTATTTGAGTTCATGAATTTTTTTTGGGGTTGGTGTGGGTTGGGGTAAATGATCTCATGGAAATACGTTTTTATAGAGGAAAATCATAAAATCTTTAATATATGAACCGGATTTTTTTTTAGAGAAGAAGCAAGAAGGAAATTTTAATTAATGTTTTTTCGAACTTAGATGTTTTCTTAGATTATTTCAATTCAATTTTTAAATACCCTCAATGCATTTTTACTAACAATCCTTATAAATAGCAAAACTGAAATCACATAAAATTTATTTTAATGATATCCATTAAAATGCAACCTTCACTGGTAGAAGTGAGCAGATAAATGTACATAATATGAAGAAAAAAAAAAACTACACGGCAAAGTTGCTGAATACAATTTTAATCTAATTATAGATAGAAATAAATCTAATAGATCTGCAGCCATAATGTCGGTCGTGACTCAACTGAAAATGTATTTTTTAACATAATTTTACTAAAATTGAAACAAATTAGATATGTTTGAAGATGTTCAGTTCAGTATAGCGTATTAATAGACATAGAATTTTTCGTCGAATCTATTTTTGCACGATGCGATATGTTTGCTGGATGAATTTAATTTAAACAGTTTTTTGACTTCATGTGAAGTATAGCAACGCGTACTTTAAAGAGGCGTTAAAATAAAAGTGAAGCAATAATTTTTCGTAACATGACATTTATGATTATATTTAATTGAAATTTTTTTTTAATTATAAACAAGTAGTACTTAGGTACATTATACAGAGAAATGTACTGTACACGTAAAATTAGAATAGTAATTTCTTAAGATGTTTCTAATTTTTAGCATCTACTACATACACACATATATGCCATTATATTAGGTTAATTAAATAAATTAACTTTTAAACAAAATTTACTCTCGTTTTAAATTTTTTAACGTAAACGTACAATAAGTTTTATTCCCACATCATTATTGTAAGAAACAAATCCTATTAGATAGGTACACATATATGAAATTCGATACCACTTGAAGAGAGAAAAAAAGAAAAAGGGATTTTCAGGATTTGGCAAAAATAAAATCTATACAAGAAACCCTTTTATCTATTTTGTGTGAACACTAACTCTTTCCTACCATTATTATATGCATGAATACCAGACGGTCACCATAAAAAAAAATAAAAATTATTACCAGATCAAGGGTTTTCTATATGGCTACTTATTTGTCGGTATTGTTGTAGTATTACCAAAGGGTGCAGCTTGGGTTTCAAGTGGCATAACAATAGGAATTAGGTATTTGCAAAATTATGTATATAGATGTATATGATATCGGTTTTGGTTTTGGTTATACAAACTAAATAAAAAATCAGCTGTCAATGTATGTTAGTAGGTATATTACAATTTAAATGTAAGATCACTCATTCAGAAATTTTATTGTTAAAAATCTCTATTATATTCATAATTTTTTGAGTGAATTTAAATATGTGATATAAATATGAAGCACAACAAAAATTACAGAAAAATGCAAAAAACCAATTTTTCGGACATCACAAATTTTTGATCAAATTTAAGAATAATTTTTTACTACTTGCTGCTATTAGAAATGTAAAAGGAAGTTTGGGATTGATATTTTTGCTATTTTTACATTTCATACAAAACTAAGACGAAACGATTTTAGATCTAAGATCATTCGCCTCGTATATATGATAACTGAAAAAACGTGCTGAGATAATTTAACGAAATGTTGGATTTAAAGTTTTTTTCGGATCGCAAGAACTCTGGTATTAAAAAGAAGAAGAATTTTTAAAATTTTCAGTGTATAATTCTAAAAAATCATAAATTCGAAAGTGCTAGACCGATTTTAATGAGTTAGAGCTTATTTTTGAGGAAAATGAAAATGCTTTTCGGAAAAAATATAACTAGATTAAGCTGTGGAAGGTTTTTACTGTTAAAAATTAAGTTAAGGTAAAAAAAGAAAAAAATCGAATTGTATACCTACCTAAAATTTTTTAGTTTGTGGCAAAAATTAGGGAGGTAGTTATTTTTTATTTGCAAGATATATTAATTTTTAATATTAATGTTTATAAAAAATTGTACCTATATTTAGAAAAAAAAAATTATTTTTCACTAAAATTGAAAATACTAAGAACTTTGATTGCATGCTCAAATAATAATATTATTAAAAAAAAAAAATTAAAAACCTTGTTGTGGTTACTTTGGTATCAATTAATGAGTAGTTGAGTTCTACTCATAAGTTACACATAAGTTACAAATAATGTAGTAGGAATCAGCATTACCTGAAACAAAAAAAATTAATTTTAATTTTCTTTATATGTATATAGAGAAAAACGTTCTTTAAATTAATTAAAAAAAGAACCAACAATATTTAATTAGGAAAAATGTTTTAACCAATTACAATTCAAAATTTATCTTTTAGGGAAGCTATAAATTAATGATCTAAGAACAAGTCATACAAATTTGTCTTCCCACTAAAACAGTCTACCTACTATTACATATTATTATTATTATTGTTATTTTTATGTATTGTCTAATTAAACCGGTAAAACCAAAAACACAATTATTAAAGCTATATGAAAAAAAAAAAAGTGATCTTTATACATTAAGAAAGAAAAATTAATTATTCACTGCCTTAAACCCACGCTAATAAATTCCATTTAAAAAAAAAAATGCTTTTAAACATTTGTAGTTGGACATTGCTCTAAATTTTATACTTTCGATATACGAAAATGCAAAGAACAGCAAAGAAAATATATATGAAATACAAAAAAAAAGTTCAATGCCCTTATTTTTCGCCATAAGATCTTTGATCATGTCCATTGCATTTTTTCTATATTACATTGTATATAGCTTGAGAATCATTTAAATTCACAAACACATACAAGACCTTGATCAATGTGTATGGCTATCCGGATGTTGCAACACTAACACTGTAATTGTGTATTTATAATAAACACTAATTTTTACAATACATTTACAAATATCGATACTTATATACATTGTAACTACAACTACATTCACATGATCACGATTTATGACTGCGAATTTTGTTAATATGCACTTTTATTTTTAAGTATATCTACACAGCGCAAAATGAATGTACACATTGCAATTGCATTTGTTGCAACTTCTTTTATAAGGTCGTCAGTCGTCACGCTATTGTCTTTGGCATTTCAAATGATTTATGAGGTAGATACCTAGGTACTATTGTTCGAAATCTTTTATTTGGGAATTTTGGTATTTTTTTTTTACGATGTATTGTGGTTTTGGTTTTACATTCATTCAATTTTAGTCAAACACTGTAGAGAAAGAATAATCCAGCCATAATTTTGGTTAACAACAAATAAAAATGTTTTTTTGGAATTTTTAGCAGTAAAAAAAATATTAATTCTTCAAAATTTATTTTTTGTCTTTAAGTCGCCCTATTTTAGTAAATAAATAAATAAAAAATTGAGTATAATTTAAAAACTAAAAAAATTAGAAAAATGGTAATAATACAATTTAAATTAGGGTAGAGCAAATTCCGGAAGATCATTCAGAATTTTTAAGGATTTTTGGATAATATAGCTAAATTGTGCCGGTGGAAATTTTTTTGAATTAAATGATAAATTAGGGGGAAATATTCTATCGATATCTAGCCGTCCCTGTACTAAGAGTTTGACTCTAACGCATTCTTTTGTATAGAAGTTTTAGGTCGAAATTTCAGGTTTTGGAAATTGTTTTCTATAAAAATTGCAAAAATATATTTAAAAAAAGGTGTACGAATAATTCTTTGTACCACTGTATATATTAGCTGCTGCTGCACTTATTATGTATTTCATAAAATTTAACAAACAAAAATTAATTCTGTTGTAATTCTGTACATATGGAGACTTACTTCTAAAAAAATCCATTGAACAAAATTAAAAAAATCGTCTCATCTGGCCGCAAAATCAATCGTAACTAAAGCCATAAATGGCCAAGCATTTTCTATAATTACCTATTAACTGCCTATAAACATTACTAAATACCTACTGTAACATAAAATTAATAAAAATCGTACAATTACAATAAAAGTGATTAAAAAAAGAGCTAAGTACTAACTAATAAATTTTCTCAGACCATTTTTTTTTCTTCTCCCATTGCTGCTTCTGCCTTTACGCTTCTCGCACTCTCTCACAATATCATATATCTATAACAAAATTTGCATAGCCAGTTAAGTAAATTTGATTGGCACTTAACTAAGTGCAATCGCGACTTTGAAAGCACGCAAGCTTCGCAGCATATACAGACTTTCGTTACGTATGTAGGTTTTTTGTCGCGTCATGAAACATTATCATCTTAAGATTTCTACTGCGTAGTAAATTTATCGTTTAAAATAGTTGAGTGTATGTATTTTGTATGTATCATAAAAATTTACATTGAAATTGAATGTATATTATGTACGAATGGGTATTTTAGACATTTATGTATTTATGTAAATTCATTTTCTTTTCTTTTTTTTCTTCTAAATATTATCACACACACACACATATATACACTCTAAGATGAATGAGCAAAATTTTAATTTGCAAAATAACTTTTTTTCCAGTTAGGTACTGAGATTTTTTAGCTTTAAATTATTCTCAAGTATAGTGTAGGAGGTCCTCTTTATTCTTTTTTTATTAAGATTTTAGGTAGTGTTTCAACGAAAAAAAAGCGTTAACTAAGATGTTACCTATCATAGACGATTTTTTATATAAAATTTCATCAATTTCATTTAGATGGACATCATTTTTGATTTTTTTTAAAACTTGGTGAACGAAAAATCGCAAAATAATTGTTGTTTTTTTATGAAATTTATCTATAGTCAAATTAAGATTACTTCCAATAAGTAATTTTGTTAATGAATCCGGAGAATTCGTTAAAAAGGAAATTTCGAAATTATCTATATTAAAAGTGGATATGTATACGATATACGTACGTCATACAGGGTAATGGTCAAGTTAGTATTTTGATCTGCAAGTAATTTATAACGTATTCATAGACGTAAAGTATGATGCAATAGCAAGCCACGAGGGCTGGCGAGAGTATCTTTTGATTCATGACATTTTCGGTTTTAAATTAAAAATTATATTAATGAATTAGCAAAAAGGTTTTGAGTCTAACATTCATAAACCAAATGTACACCAAGACCTGGATTTGCGTAGTTAATTGGTTCCACAGACGCAAATCGAAACGACGCAAATCGAAATAATCTTTTACATAGGATTCTATAGGAATTCTTTTAATGCGTTCCACGAAAATCAGCAAAATAAACGACGCAACTTCGAAAACGACGCAAATCGAGGTCTCAGTGTATATGTATATAAGGAGAAATCCTTATTATAGGAAGAAATCCTTACAATGAACATTATGTAAAATAAATTTTTAACAAAACCTTACCATTAACAAATGGTTTACCCTATAAAAGTCCTATGTAAAGAGTTTGTTATTTTCTGAGTAAGTAATAATTAATAAAAAAATTGTATAGTTTTCAAATAAAAAATAGTAAAAAAATTTTTAGAGCTTCGCTCGCCTTTTTTTTGTATTTGTTCTATACACCTTTTACAAGGTTATCAGTTAATAATATAAAAATAAATAAGAAAATGTTTGACGCTTTCGTGTAGGAGAGATTGGGTTATTTATTTATACTTATTAAGTATTTAAATATTAGTAAGTATATAAGAAGTTCAATTCTCTTACACAATTAATTCAATTTTTCTACATAATATATTACATATGTATACATAAAGGTAAATATGTATATTTTATTTTCATATTTGTATGTTTGTATATGAAAATATGACGGAAGATGTTTTTAATAAAAACAAATATAATTTCAAATTCTAAATATTATAGTAGGTATTTATATACTTTCGCTTACAATAAATTTTGTTCTTTCAAAAAAACAAAAAATTATAATATTTCATACACTCAAGATATAGAACATGTGTACCTACATATTCAATCACCGAAATTAAATCGCCGGCCAAAAAAAAAAATATCAGTTTTACCTCCCCCAACAAAACCCATCCACAATCATCTACAGAGCAAATAACCGCGACAACATATCCTGAAACTGAACATTTTACGTTATACCCACATAGAGATATAAAGGTTTTTTGCATACATAGTATAAATGTTGAATGAAATTTTTTTGACTATCCTGCCTCTCCAAATATATGCTAAATCAAATAATATATTGTATGGCCCACAGGCAAAATCGTTCATTTAATATTTTTCTGGAGAAATGGAGAAATGGTCATAATTTTAAAATACTGGTTATACATCTACCTATACATCCATACATATCCATAATGAAAGAAAAAAAATGAAAAAAATTGAACAATAAAACGTTCAAGGTGGGAGAAAAAACCGGCGGAAAATTGAAAGGGGGTGGTGATTTTTTTTTAATAAAGCGAATTGGCCTACACAAAAAAAAATTTCCCGAAAACGAGTCCTTTAATTTAATTCAATCGGAATGGGTAATAAATGGAAAATCAAATGCGCACTTAGCATGACATATTTGTAACAGACCTGGAAAAAAATAATAACAGAAAACATAATTTACTTCTTTTTTTTCATTTTTTTTTTTCCTGAAGCCAAAATTGAATAAATCATTTTTCATTTTTCTTATTAGATATAGATACATACATACCTAACCTACATTTAGATACATATACATATCTATTTATTCCCAGTATTTCTTCTTTTTTTTAGAGTATTTGTACACATCCAAAGATGCTTCTTTATTTTATTCTATTTTTATTATTATTATTTTTTTTTTCATCTTGTATACTCAGGATTCGACTTTATACAAAAGAAATAACAGACCAAGGACAAATTTCATATCAAATAAAATCTAGAGATCATGACGGATTGTAGAACTTAATAATCCTGATGGCAATATTGAAAATAAGATAATAAAACATTTCTATGTACATATTTATTCCATATATTTCCATGCATAGAGAAGAAAAATGCTAAAAGGTGACATTTGGACTTGAAATCTTATTGGTGCATTTACATTACATTGAAATTTTATTTGATTCAATATCCGGTTACTGGAGGCAATAATTCACCCACAGATTGATGTATGACTGATATCGGATATATTATCCTTTATGACACAGCTGTCGATATACTTTAAATTGTTTATGCCTACCCATACATATCGGGTATTTTGTTTGTAGTGATTTTAGTTTAAAAAAAAATGAATGTCTGGAGAAAAATTAAATAAAAATATAGAATTCGTGAAAATATTCGAAAAAACATATTTTTAACAAAGTAAAAAAACCAATTGTTCCTATCCAATTCAATTAATTTTATATTGACTTCCATGTGATAATCCCATAAACAAAGAATGTTAGAAAAAAAACTTTTTACTGGTTACTCCATTTAGTAATACCGTACAGTCCCGATTATAATACCAAATTACACTATATGGAAAATGCTACATTTTAACCCAAATAGTATACCAAGGTACACTATTTGGGGAGGTATACTATTCGACACTGTACAGTTCAAAATATATATGAAGAAAATGATTAAAAACTTGTATTTGACACTCAGTGTTGTTGTTTGACAGTTTGTCAGAGTAGTAGTTAGTTTAGTTAGTGTGAGGGCGGGCGTCCTAAGGCGCCCGAAATTCCTTAGGCCTCTCTATATATGGGCCCATTAGACATCCCTCTTAAGACATTTTATCTCAATTTGTCATGACAAGCTCTTTTTTGTAGAACAAAGCAGCACTTGAAGGTGTTCTTTACTGAAACCTTTCAAATGCTCGCAATTTCAACGTTATTTTTAAGCATTGTCATTTAGATATAATGTCATTATTTAGACTTTTTTTTAAGTGAAATCCAACCACCCGGCCTTAGATTCAAATTAACCTGCCAGAGAAAAACACTTTCATGTTCCCAATCGGACTTGAACCCGGGACCGCCCGCTCCAAAGGCAACCACTCATTGCTCTGAGCCATTTGGTCGGTTTGTCAGAGTAGTAAAATCTTCAACTAATCAAAAACTTTGTATTTGACAGCAGAATTATGGCGGTATACTTTTGATTTTTTTCCCCCAAAATGATGAAATTAGATTCAAGTAGTATACCCATGGCAAATTTTACCTAATAGTATAACAGTGGTAAGCTATTATTGGAGGTATTCTAATCGGCACTCTACGGTACGTTTTTTGTTCTGGGCATTGACATGTAAGAGGGAAAGTAATTTAATTATTCACTTGGTTTTCCTTGTCTTCTTCTTTCGCGAATTCATTAATTTTTTTTTTTATGGCTGTAGAGTGTTTCATTTGAAGTATTCGAGTGTTACTTCTTTCAAACGATATGATCTACTCTGGCGACTTTACAATTTGTTTCATAAAACGTTTCATATTCTTGTCCATGAATTTTTACGATTTGTTACAATTATAAACTTGGCAGCCTCAGTTGAGTTGAAGTGGACAATATTACTAATTCAGCAAAACTGTTCCACATCCACCTTTAGACCGTGGTTATATATATATATATATATACATATATTTATATAAATATATCGCATTTAATTAAAACCCACTGACTCATCCACCAAATAGAGTTTTTAAATCAAAAATTATTAACCTCATCAATTTGATAGCCAATATAAATTCATTTCGTCACCCAGCCCAATAATAAACAATTGCATTTACTGTACAAATAAATATCATATATGTAGGTACATATGTGCCTAGATGCATAGTGACTACTAGAAGTTGGTTAATTGCAACGTAATAATTTTGGTATAGATAAAATACATACAGATATTGAAATTTTATTCAAATTTATGCATTCACATAATGTAATGTACAATCATTCTACCTTATACATATGTATGAAATCAAATTATCCATCAGTTCTTGTATTTAATTTTAATCCAACAAATAATTGCTCGCAGTAGAGAGATACATATTTCGTTGTAGTTGTTTTGTGCCTGTGTAGGTTGGTATGTACGAATATTTGCTGTTGTTCGTATTTAAGTATGTGGGTAATAATTGTACAAAAAAAAAGTTATCATCATCATTGACCTTTTTTTACTTTACGATGAAACAGTTTTGCCTTTATATAGACAGAGATATATGTAAATATATATGAGATGCACATACATATATTGTACATACATACATATGTAAGTAATTAATGGAATTTTTTAAAGATATAAATTATTTTCTTTTTCTTTATTAAAAATTCAAATAGCCTAAAATATCACACTTCACACTCACACTTTATTTATAGAAATACGTATGAATTGCTATAAAAAAATTATTTTCCAAAAATGACCATATTTAAACTACTACGTTTACCAAAGTCTACTACGCCATAACGCCAATTTACAGTATTAAAAATTAACCCTTAAAAGAAAACCTTGATCCCATATGCCCCATATCCCATATGATCCCAAAATATTTTAGCCTTAAAGAATGAATCGAAATTTTTAAAAGAAAAAAAATAGAAATTCAAAAACATGTAAAAAATGTAATTTAAAGTTTAAAAAACTAAAAAATAAAAAAATAATTTTTTCAAAAATGTGTGACCTATTTTTTTTTTTAAATGGGTAAAGATCTTCAATTCTTCAATGCTTTAATTAATAAATTAATCAATTACTTATATATCAAAAATATGCAAGCTGCGCATCTCCATAATTTACATAAAATAATTAACTTTTTATTGTACCTAATAATCCAAAAAAAAATTACTTTGAAAAATAAAATAAAAAACAAAAAAGTGATTTTCAAAAATTAAACGTTTGCAAAATATTCAAAATATTACTCTAAAAAAAATCTTATAGTTTTTCTTATTATGGTTATGATTATGAGGCGCTGTGGGGTTATTGACCTTTTACCACTGAGACCTAAAAAAACTACTGTAGATGCCCCTTCTAATGTTTAAATGTCCTCGTTTAGCAAAAAGCTATTAATGAATTTTACCACCCGTAAGGGATTGTTCTGTCTGAAGGAGTCACAATGTAGCTTCGTAGGTGGCAAAGTCGCTTATGTACCTTTTGATAATCCAAAGAATGATTCTGGACCAATGAAGGTGGCTGCAGCGGTTTCTCTTACAAGAGCGTCCGCGGCTTCATTGCTCGCGATGCCTTCGTGTCCTGTCACCCAAAAAAAAAACTTTATTTGTTCTGGCCAGGTCTATCAGCTTAATTAGACAGTTTCATAAAAGCTTAGACTAGACTGCTTGGCTGTCTGATAATATATAATTTTTTTTGTTCTGGTAGTTCCTTTTATTATGTATATGAACAAAGATAAATTTAATTGAATTTTAAATATTTTAAACTACCGGCAATTAACGGATATAAATTTACAATACATCAATCAAAAAATTATAAATTTTTATTATTAATTTTGCATCTCATTTAATTTTAATTAAGCATAAAAAACGACATAAAATTATGCGTTATTGAATTGAATAAGTTTTTCAAGTATTATAAATTTTATATAAATTTTTTCAATGACCTTGTTTTGTAATTTTTGAACTTTGATTTTATTTCCCACATATACCTTCATTGGCTGATTTATTCCTTCTGATATTTTAATCGAAGTATGTATATTTAAAAAAAAAAAAAAATTTAAACAAGTTCTTTAAAATAACATTTATTTTATGACCAAATAAAATATGCAAAAATGTGTTAATAAAACACGTTTTCAAAAAAAATTGATATAATTTTCGGTTTTTTGGAAATTAATAAATAATCCACAAAATTTATTATGAAATATTATACTTAATAATTATTAAAATTAAGATTAAAATATTTTATTAAAATAAATGTAATTTGGTATAAAAAGCAAGAAAATTTTTGACAGTGCATCCAGAGAAAACAAGATAAACTGGTTTTTTATAGATATTATTCTATAGAAAGAGGCGTTTTGTAATCATGTGATCAGGTTGCACAGATTAAAATCCATTTAATTCTTCCACAGTATTATAATATGGACATATACATATATGTATATATGCACAGTACATATGAGATTACTTTGCTAGTAACAATATATGTATAATTATAATAGTAAGCAAAATGAACAACGTGCGATGCATTTTATAGTAATAATTTATTTTATCAAAATCGAATGACGTAATATTGTAAAATATTTTTATTAAATTATGTAGTACCGATTATTAATCAATGAGAAAATATAGGCTAAATGACATGATCATGATATACAAAGTGGAAGCAACATTATATCATGTACATTGTACATTTATGTAGTTTCCACACATAGAAAATGTGAGAAAATTTCCATTTTATCAGTGGTAAGACGTTGGTTTTGAGTGAGAAAAATTTTGACGGTTTTTTTTTAAAGCATTTTAAACTTTCTTAATATTAAAATTAAAGATGTGATTTTGATTTGTATTTTTATATTAGGTATTTTAAATTTGCAGCATTTTTAACACTTTAAGGTCTATACATTTTGAACACGAAGAGTTAATAAAAAAAATTTAATTAATCTAAATTTATTCAGAAAGACATTCTTTATAACTAAAAAAAAGTTCAAAATATTCCTAGTTCCCCACTTTTTATTTAATTTTCTCTCACAATGACTACATTTTACAGTGATTTTGTATGAGTGGTGTATATAAAATTAAGAGTAGATCAAAATACAAAACACACAACATTTTTTCATGTGGGACAAATGTTTTTCACAAAAAATTTATATGGGAGGTGGTCGAAAGGATAGATTGTCCATTTACAACACCAAAGCAACTCATGGATAAAAATCCTATTGTCCTCTCTAATCTCTAACTGAGTTATTTTGTTATTGTTAAAGGAGAGCGAGTGACACTAATGATTTTTTTTTTTTTTACTTTTACAAATATCGAAAAATCGGAAAAAATCGAAGATGAAATTTTTTTAAATTTTTCTGTGTAAACCGAACTTTATTTTTAAATATGTGAAAGTAAAAGTGTAAGTAAAATAAAAATATGATTAATTATTAGAAAGAAAAGTTGTAAAAAAATATGAATTTTTTTAAATATAAATTTAACCCCAGGATTTTTCGACAAATAAATTGATAAACACAAACTTTGACGGATAACAATATTAACCCTACACTGCATGAATTTCTGTATTTCATTAAAATAATTATATTTTAATGGCAAAAGGTAAATTAAAACAGGGAAAATTAATAAAAAACATCTCGGTGGGAAATAAGCATCTGTGATACATAAAATGTTATGACCTTTATCTATTGAAGGGCACCTAAAAAAAATACAAAGACGACTCGTACAGCAGTTGAATTGTTGTTCTATTTCGAAGAACATAATAGGGAATGCGTTAAATTTTATTTGGCTAAAAATAATTATTCGTTTTACTAGATTTGACAGAAAATAAAAAGTGTATCACCATTCACCAGTGATACACCATGCAGTGTAGGGTTAATGAAATAAATCATTTTCATACATAAAAAAAATCGATCAGAGTGACTTTTTTGAATTTTAAAAATTAAAGTAAATTTGTAAAATAATAACAAACTATTTTTGTAAAATATCTATGTATGTATGTCTATAAAAATGGAATTAAAATATATGTAGTTAAAATGTATTTGCTTTACACACCACCTTATCATTAAATTTATATAAAAAAAAATGAAATTAACGTAAACACATTTAGCACACAGACAGATTATAATTTTGTCAAGATTATATATTTATTATATTAAGTATTTGAAAGAAGAAAAAAATAATTGTAAATTGACCAACTTTTTAGCTTATCTGAATGGAATTTTCCTATTTAATAATAATTTGTGGCGCATTTGGTTATATTATATGCAATGAAAAACCAGTCTTACAAAATGCTGCCATTTATGAATTAATTTTTTTTTTCAGTTAGAAACTGAACTCAATTATAAGTATATAGTTGACAAACGGCTTCGAACAAGTTTTATAGAATGTTGTCTCTATAAATACAAAGTACCATTTAGCAGCCAATATACGAATCAAATACTATCTACTTACAACCAACAAAATGTGTTCCAATAATAGATCAAGAACTTAATACACTACTTTCTCATATAATTTATCATAAATTGTTAATTATTGAACGAGAAAGCAACAACAACAAAAAGTTAAAATTTAGAAAATTACCTTCCATCCTGCACTGCTATTTGAGTCTCCCTTATCTTTAAAATATGGAACATTCTGCACCATCCATTCGTAGATTTGACTAAGTGTTAGTCTATTATCAACAGCTGAGCTTATTGCTTGTGTTATTAAATCTGCATACGATAAATTACCCCAAGCATTTCGACGTGACGAATTCTTTTTTTGTGTTGCAACATTTGGTGATGTTACTTGTTGTGCAGCACCAGCTGTAATTAGAAAATTAGTTATTTGTTAGTTTTAATTATTTGTTTAAGTAAAAATGCGGTCTTAGTGTCCTTAATTCCGGTTATGAACAAATTATAATTATTCTTGGGCGAAATATCTACACCCTGTATAAAATTTGCATTACATACCCGGAAATATGTTCTCTTGTTGTTTTCTCTAAGAATAAATAAAGATTTGGACAAGCAACGTTATCCGGGTCGTATAAGCTTTAAGGAGGACTAGTTGTGCTTCCCAGATTTATGCGGTTGTGAAATAAATATTATTTCATATCGAATTTTGTCAGTTTTGAAAATTTTATTTCGTAGGTGTTTTCTTTACATTTTTTTTAAAAGGGAAATTGGACATGCTAATTTTTTGCTAAAGTTTTTTTTTTTTTGGAAATGAGAATTTTATCACGAATTATTCCAGTATAAGAATTGGTGGCATACTGATGGACTGCAAATTTTTATAAAATTTTAATTAATGATAATTTAATTAACTAACATAAAATTATTTATAAAAGGATTTATAGAAAGCTTTAAGCACATTTCTCATTTCTATTACGATACAAAATTTATTTCACTAAAAATCGTAATAATTTTTTTTTTTACAAATTTCTTTGATTGCTGTATTTGATTAAAGAATTTATGATTCAGTAGAGCACATGGAACAAACTATGTACTTATATGTACTTTATATGTAATCTTTATCAATAAATTATTATTTTAATATTTTAAATTTATTTATGACCATTTTTTAAACAAACAATTTTGGCCATTCATGCTTTTGATTGAACAACAGTTTTTTTTAACAACAAAACGTAATAACCCAAAAATCAGCAGAGTTTGTTATTCTGTTTGTAAACAAATGGTTTGTAAAGAAGAAGAAGAAAAAAAAAATTCAGTACACATTTATGTAGTACAATATTTGTCTAATGATGATGCATATGTACTTCTAGCTTCATATATATACAAAAATATTTTGATTTTTACAAACGTAAATTCTTCTTCGTATATGTATGTATGTATAGTACATACTTATATGTAGTAGGGTACATGCCTACCATACGTTATGAATGTCGCAACAATTAATTGACGTATCAAATTTGCGTGGCGCGAAACCATATGTGTTGAATGTGGTATACATACCGACATACGTATTAGTAAGTATGAATGTAATTTATACAATTAAGGTAAAAAGAAAAAAAAATAATTATGGAAATTGGATCGACAACTTTTAGTAATTACCGACTATTAACTTCATTATTATAGCTCTTGTGTATAGCATACATATTTGACTACACATAATAAAGAAAATGTAATTAATTGATGACAAAAAATTTCCGAAACTGATAAAAGAGGGTCAATGTAATGCATAATTAACATTTTATTAAGGACTAATTAATTTTATAGGATGATTGTTTTTTTTTTTTTGTAATTTTAGTTAATCACACAATTTTGAAATTATGTTTCGGCATTTTTTTTTCTAATAGGTATAAGTCAATAAAACTTATTTACAAGTAATTTAAGAAAAGAAATTTGATTGGGGAAAAATTATCTGTAGATAGTTAGCATACTAAATAAAACACTGCTTACGTACAGTGCAGATTAGTAATTAGTTAGATCATAGGCGTCCGCTGACTGAAATTGTTGTCAAATTTTTTTTTACACAATGCAAAAACCAACTCCACAAATAAAATTAAAACCATTACATCAAGATCTCGATTTACGTTTTTAATTGGTTCCACAGAAAGCCAACACAAATCGAAATAATTTAGATAATTTAAAATTCAAATATTTCAAAAT
>JANSTT010017533.1:0-16763 GCA_026745375.1 Platyura marginata
TTTTTTTGGTAGCGCTCCTTTTTTTTGGTTTTTTTTTTTTTTTTTTTTTTTTTTTTTTATTCTTGCCTCTTTTCTCGATGTGAAATATTGTTTTGATTTCGATAAAAAAAAAAAAAAAAAAAACAAAAAACAAAAAAATTATTGGATTTAGCTTGGAGGTTTTATAAGAAGGCGCAAGATGTGCGCTAAAAGTGTCTCTGGTTTGTTTATATTAAAATCTAATTCATTTGCAAAGAGGCCCCCCCACTGACGTTCAAATCGCTTAAATATTAATAGTGAAAGTGACTTAATGAATTTATGACAGGCTTTTATTGTTGTTGTTTTTTGTTTTTTGTTTTTTTTTAATTTTAATTTTTATTTTTAATTTTGCTTCCACACCCGACATATGTAAATAATGTGGAAGCTCTCAGTGGCATAACATTTTGACGTATATACATTTTTACAGGTTCCTTAATGTAAAATTATTATCCCACTTGAAAACGAAAAATTATTTAATCTCCCGACAATATTGATGAAAACTCAGGATTTTGTTCGGATTTTGTCGAATGTTCCCTAAGATCCTTAAAAAAAAAAACCAAAAATCATATCCCCTAAACTACAGGACCATTGTTCGGAGAACGTTTTCTTTCTCGATAGGGGTTCCGAATATCTATTAGAAAAAAATTGTTTGGCTGACCGTCGGTACGTTTTGATAGAAAATCGATTTAAAATTATCAGTAAATGAATTTTTAAAAATCAGAGAATTTAATTTCATGCTCAAGACTACCCGCAAATTAAAGCTGAGGCTTGTGTGCGAATCCAACGTTGCATAGATGTTGCGGTCTATCTAATCGTTCAGTATTTATTTTGAATTTTTTACAATTAAATTTCTGTTTTTGACTGAAATTTGAGCAGTTTTCATGTTTCCATAGTAAGTGTGCGAATATAGAGGGGAAACTCTATGTAAAACACTTAAAATCTTCATAAACTAATTGAAAACGTTAAGATTATTAATTTTAAGAAGAAATTTATAGAATTCGGGAAAAAAAAATTTTTGGTTCAGATTTTCCCAATTTTCCCTTACCTACCCCTTAGATTTTCGATCAAATTTCCTTAAAAAATTCATATCTCCTAAACTACGGGACCATTGTTCGGAAAACTTCTTCTCACCAGTTAGCTCTTTCGAAAATCTATCAGAAAAAAAATTGTTGGGTGACCGTCGGTAGTGGGGGTGGTACGTTTTGATAGAAAATAAGTTTAAAAACATCATGTTAGTTAAAGATTTTTTAAAAATCGGAGGATTAGAATTTTTTTTCAAAACTACCCGCAAATTAAAGCTAAGGAATGTACGAATTCAACCATGCATTGTTGTCTGGGTCTATTTTGGTGTTTAGTATTTATTTTGAATTTTTGAAACTGAATTTTCATTTTTCGATCGATTATTTTGTTGTTTTCAGGCGTTCGATAGTAAATGTGTGGTTATATGTGGGAAATTCTATACAAATCACTTAAAATCTTCACAAACTAATTGAAAACGTTAAGATTATTCATTTTAAAAGCAAATTTATGGAATTCAGGAAATTTTTTTTTTTTTTTCAGATTTTCCCAATTTTCCCTTACCTACCCCTTAGATTTTCGATAAAAGATCCTTAAAAAATTCATATCTCCTAAACTACTGGACCATTGTTTAGAAAACTTCTTCTCAGCAGTTAGCTCTTTCGAAAATCTATCAGAAAAAAAATTGTTGGGTGACCGTCGGTCGTTAGGGTAGAACGTTTTGATAGAAAATATGTTTAAAAACATTGTGTTAGTTAAACATTTTTTAAAAATCGGGGGATTGGAGTTTAACTTTGAATCTACACGCAAATGAAAGCTAAGGCTTGCACGAATCTGAAATGTATAGATAGTTGGGCCTATCTCGTCGTTTAGTATTTATTTTGAATTTTTGAAACTGAATTTTTTTTTTCGATCGAATATTTTGTCGTTTTCAAGCGTTCTATATAAAAATGTATGGAACATAAGGGAAATTCCAGACAAATCACTGGAAATATCTACAAATTCATTGAAAACCTTAAGATTATTCATTTTAAGATACAATTTATTGAATTCAGGAAAATTTTTTTTTTTTTCAGATTTTCCCAATTTTTCTTTACATATCCCTTAGATTTTCGATAAAAGATCCTTAAAAAAATCATATCTCCTAAACTATGGGACCATTGTACGAAGAACTTTTTTTTCTTCGATAGGAATTCCGAATATCTATTAGAAAAAAATTGTTTGGCTGACCATCGGTCATGAAGGTGGGACGTTTTGATAGAAAATCGATTTAAAAACAATATTTCGGTAAAAGATTTTTTTTAAAAGCAAGGAATTGGATCTTAGGATCAAAACTACCCGCAAATGAAAGCTTAGACTTCTTAGACAATAATATATATAGATTTCTGGGTCTATCTAGTCTAAATAATAAATTATTTTGAATTTTTCAAAAAGAAATTTAATTTTGTTGATCGAAATTTTGACTATATTTTCACAATATTCCATACGAAATATGCACTTTAAGAGAATCCTATGGACATTTTCTTAGAAAATGGAAAATTAAAAAAAAACCCCAAAACTATAATTTTTATTTTTAAAAGAAGAGGGGGGGGGGAGTCAAAAGTTGACCATAATTATTGGTTGGAAATATTCATTTTTCTATATTATAATTATGGAGTTGATGTGTAATTATGTAATTGTGTAATTGCGTAATTGTTGTTGTTGTTTCATATTTGTTCATCATAATTATCTACCAATGATTTTTATTTATTTTTTTTTTTTTGAAGAAGAAGAAGAAAAAGATAAAGAAAAAGTATAAGAAAACGTCTCCTTTTTAAGTGCGACTATAAATAAATTAGATTTTTCTTTTAATAAAATTTTCTTTTTGTATACTTTTCACAATATGAATATAAAAATATTTGGCAAGAAAAAAAAAAAAAAAAAAAACAAAACCTTTGATGCGCCTTTTCTTATATTTTCCTCATAATCTTATTGGTTATCCATATTATTATACATAACTAGGGATATATATATATATATAGATATATAGTTAGTTTGGGAAAACTCCGGGGAAAAAAATATCAAAAAGAGACACACACAGACAGAGAGTAAATACTGGTATGGTCCAGATGGTCAAGATGAAATGAATAAAAAAAAAAAAAGAAGAAAATATGGATAATTTTCCATTTGTTATTATATAGGGACATTGGTTAGGAAAATCGATTTTATCAAATAAATTAACCCGTATCGAAAGAAGGAGGTGCCAAAATCTATAGAATTGTAGAAATTCGTGTCCACTGTGCCAAAGAGACGCGGCTACATTTTGAACAGTGGCGAAGCCCATCATTTTTTATGGAAGAAAATGGAGAAAAAAAAAATGGATGTTCACCATACATTTTGACCATGAAAGGGTTAATCAAAAATGTTCAAAAAGCTTGCTTACCATTCTCCGAATTTAATTGTAAATAATTTCGTCAATTTTTCATTTTTAGAAAATATTAACCCTTTAAGGTGCAAACGGTCTCTTTAAAGGGTTAACTTTTAAAAATATGTTAATGCACAGAAAACATAAAGAATATCTGCCTGAATAAATTAAGTTAAAAATGTATGGACTTTAAGGGGTTAACTTTCGTGTTCAAAATGCATCGACCTTAAAGGGTTAACTTATTCAAAAAAAAATTATTTCGCAAAAAATGCTAGGAATTCAAAATAATTATAAAAATACAAATTTTCAAAACCATTTTTTTCAGTATTAAAAATAGTCCCATAATGACTGGGCTTTAATAATTCTAAGGCTACGCTAGTGATTTCGAATAGAATTCCGTCCCTATCTCCAAAGATGCATGCAAATTGTGAGAACAAAGGCTGCAAGTGTATCGAACGATAATTGATGATAAAACCCTGGGGTACGCCAGAGTTAATTTTTAATTTCTTTTTTTTTTTTTTTTTAATGATTAAATACGCAGAACAACGCGCAATATTGTGAATGCCAAACGAACGAATCGTCCACAATAAGATTGATTAATTATTTTTAAGAGATTGTTGTTGTTGTTGTATTATTCAATTTTTATATGATGATATTCTTCTACATCTTGTGGCAAAGACATTTCAATATTATAGTTCCGCTCTTTTGTATACAATCAAAACCATTGTGTGTCTATATGGCTTGGATACTTTATGATGTGCACATACATATATAATATAGAAATGATTCTGTGCTGTGATGGGTTCCTCTTCTCCAGTATGTATATGTCCAACTCTCCATACAATATTTTACTATATATATATATATATGTATGTATATCTGTACATCTGTACAACACAATGGTTATTATATTCCATCCTATATTGATCAAATTGCACACAATTCCGAAATACAAAGAGTTTTATTTACAAATCCATTAAGAGCGCTCTGGAAATTAATTTACTAATTACACGTCTGATGGAAGTTTTTTCTTTTTTATTTTTTCTTTCTTTCTTTTTTACAATGCAATAAAGATATTTTCCTCCTTTCTTCTCTCTCGAATAGAGGATAGAACATAAAAGTTATACAAGAAAATCATCATTCGTTCCCGAATAACCGCCCGTACCCCCGCCCCTGCTTCGACTGCCAGATCATTTTCGAAATTAATTATTTAACGAAAACAAAGCAACCTCAAGCCAAATCTCTGAACTCTCATTATTTCGATTTTCCTCTAATTAAGTAATAATTTCTATAGCCATAAATATTCAAAGACGTCTTATAAATGATATGTATGTATGTATAGGTGTTAGTTATCTACATATGCATATATGTATGTATATGTCGTCACCCTAGTTCTATTTTGCCGTAAGGTTAAAATTCATGATTTTGACAACAACAACAAAACGCAATATATTTTTGAAAATTATTTTGATAATTTCACGGAATAAATGCACAGAAAAAAAAGGCTGCCAAGTAAACCTACGGGGCTTTCACACAAAACTAGCCTTTCCTTCATTTTTCAAACATTTTCCCAACGTTCTCACCTTTTTCCCACTTTTCCCCACCCTCCCCTACTTTTCCTAAATTTACCCAAAATCATTTGCAGTGATTTTCCATTATATTCCACTACATTATGAATGGATGGATGTATGTATGTGTGTGTGTGTGTGTATATATTCGATTGTGTCAATGAATTGGGTTATACAAAAAAAAAAATATAAAATCAACTCTCAATATTGTAAATGCAACCCTAACGACAAAATAAAATAAAATAATATATGTTGGTCCTTCGAGCCGCATCTACATTTCTTACCATATACCATGTACATATATATATATATATATATATATATATTTATGTACATGTATTTACCATAATTATAATAGTCGAATGTTGTGTTCACATGTGTAAAATCTATGCACAATAAATTATCCAATGAGATGTGTAACTCTTAAAACAAAGCACTTAATACATATCTTAAGCTTTTATGAACAAACAAAAAAAAAAAAGAAGAAAAAGAAAAAGGGAACAACAACAACAAAAATTGTGTATTTATGGTATAAAGACAACAAAACCCATTATAATATGGAAAGAACAAACGAAGAAACCAAAAAAAAAAAGAAAAAAAAGGCAGGCAGGCAGGAAAAATGACTGGGTATGGGATGGCATTTGTTAAAAACCAGATGTGAAATTGAAAATTGAGACTATACGGACTTGGTGCAAGCACACACACACACACACACACATACATTATAAATACGATTCATTATTGTTTTTCTTTGTAATTTTATTTTTTTTTTTGTTTTTTAAATAAGAGACATGCACATTTCTACAATCTATCATTAATAATATTTTTACAGGGAAAACTATTCGAAATGGGAATGGGGAAGAACGAGCCGTGTGGATGAAATGTGTGAAAATCCAATTAAAAAAAAATTAAATCAATCCGAATAAGGAGTCATTTTAATCACTGGTGAATTAGATTTTTTTTAAATAAATAAAAATTCACTCAATGTTACCATAGTGCACATGCACATGCAGATGCACATATGTGTACATAAAAATAATTAGTAATAACCCATTTTTAAACATACACAAACGGTGCAACGATTTTTTTTAGTGTTATTCTAATCACTTGGAATTTAAATCGAAATAGAAATAAATGGTTTTTTGTTGATATTTTTGTATGGCATACACATTAAGGGCACATTCCAAACACATTTAGAATTTTACATTAATATTTTTATGTTTAAATACGGTGTAATTAAAATATTTTGGAATAATAATTTTATTGTTGTTGTACGGCGGCAATAAATTGCCATTACTTGAGATTGAAAGTGTTGTGACTGTAGTTAGTGCGCACTTCAAACACATTTTCCTGCACATTCATAAAAATTCTAAATTATGTAGGTACATTTGGAATGATTTAATGAATATTTTAATTTTTTTTTTTTTTTTGTTTTTTTCTTGAAATAGTAAATTATAAATAACGATATTTTGAAAATATTTGCTATGGATATTTTAGTTTTATTATGCGAACCGGTCATTCATTTCTTTATTATTTGTTATTGGTAATTATGATTTCTGAGCGACCATGGTTAAGTACATTTTTTTTTATTATATAAGGTCACCACTCACCCGACCTCCCCCCCCCCCTCTCCCTTATCTCACATTACACCAATGGAGGCATACGAATCGTTTCGCTGAGATTTTCCCATGACGTAACATCTCCTGAATGGCCCTTGAACAACCGAATGACCGTCAAATCTTATGAATTGCCTTAATGATTAGCTGCGCCGTCTGACTTCACTAACGGACGTTTTTTTTTTATACATCGAATAGCAAAAATACACAATCCAACAGTCACGCACAAAACTACGATATCGATATGTATAAATTGTACCCTGGAGTCAATGCATTAAATAAATAATTACAAATGTGTACAAATCAATTAAATTCGAAATTGTTTTTAAGTCAATTAAACAAAATGCTAAGTGGCAGAACAAGACCATAAAATAATTGATATTACGCGCAACACAAACAAGAACAAAAAAGAAAAAGAATTTTCCATTTTTTTATTGTTATGTTTTTCTATTTTTTTGATTCAACCGTACACACCCGTCCATACATAATTTATTCTCAATCAAGAACTAATTTACACGCTACCTTGTCGTATGGATTATGTATGTTTGTGTATGGGTGTGTGTGTGTGTGTCATGAGAAATGTACATACATAAAGTCGTACATACATACATAAAGTTCGTTAAAAATTATAAAATTTGTATTTGATTGAATTTTGTTAAATATTTTAAGTCAACTAAGTGGGTTTGTTCAAAATTTCATTTTGAACCAATTCTAGAAAAAAAAAATTCCAAAATGATGAAAAATTATTATTAAAAACAAAATTGTTGATACTTTGTGTGGGGGGGGGAGGCGAGGTGGTCGTGTGATGGTTGCAAAAAAGTGATGCAATTCTAATAATTTATAGAAACAACAGTGGACAAATGCGACTCATCGGTGAGTTAAATGCGGCTCATCGATGAGTCAAGTGCGGCTCCCACCCATTCAAAATTAAAATCCCTTTTATGCGATGCTTAAAGTGTCACTTTTTTTATTTACAAACGTAATTCGGCGCTATGACAAACGGGCGACTAAGCCAGAAGGTAGACAAAAATCTAATGGGAAAACCCAAGTGAAAAAAAAAAAAAATTAGTGAAAAAAACAGAATTGAAGCATCAAATCGGAAAAAATGACTGGAAAATTCATCGCACAACGATAAAAGTTTTTGGCCTGGCCAGCGCTCATTATATGCGGAAAAAGTGGCTTTGAACAACAACAAAAATATTCCATTTGTACCAAAAACGATCTAATCAACCCCTATCATCCCCAATATGCTAGGTCAATTGAAGATTTTTGGTCCGTAGGAGCGGTCGGTTAATGGGGTTAGGGATGTGTATATTTTCTTATTAATTTTCCCCACTTGCCGTTAATTTGTTAATCACCCACCTCTCTCTTATTCTCTCTCTCTCTCTCTCTCATTCTCTCTCTCTCTCGCTCTCTGGATAATATTACATCCATAAATAAATATGTAGGTGAGGTTGGGTAGATTATGCATTAATTATAAAATTAAAATTAAAATTCAAGCAACCGACATTTCCAAATTTCATTTTTTTCTTTTTGTTGTTGTGCCCTTTTTGTTTCTGAATGTTGACAACATCCGGTATAAATCAAATGCACCATAAGTATATATATATATATATATATATATATATACATGTGTATGTGTGTGTGTGTGTATTTTATAAACCTATTTTAAGTTTTCTCAATGTACTTTTGTCGTCATTTTTCCCCCATCTCTTTTCTGTTGAATGGGAGATTTTGAATATCAAAAGTCATTCATGCAAAATTTCATTATTTTTGTGATGTTGACAAATTAAATTGCAATATTGTTTGTTGGGATTTTGGTCGTTTTTTTGTTTGTTTGTTTTTTTTTTGTTGTTTTGTTTTGTTTTGTTTGTTTTGTTTTATTTTAGTAACATTTTACTAGATATGTGTACATTATGTTTGGAATATAATTACATATCTAACATTATTAGGGTAGAACAATCGTAAAATATTTTAAATTAGAAATTTTGGATAGCCCTATTGGCTAGACCGCTGTGGTCAACGGAATATTGGTAATTGTGTTGGAAAATGGTAATGAAAAAAAAACCTCAAATCTATTGCTACAGTGAGGTTCGGTAAAATAGGGAACAGGCATATTTTTTGTATGAAAAAGTCCTGCAGCTTTTCTTATTTCCCCCTTCGTATTTTCAGAAAATAATGAATTGATTTCTCAGATATCAGTCGTTCCAGCTAAGGAGAAATGACTGAAATTACGAAATATGCTTTTTCCCTATTTTACCGAACATGACTGTATATACCTACACTGAGCAACAAAAGTATTCGTACAAATTAACAATATTTTTTATGGGCTTATGGGCTCACTAACCACTAGAAAAATATGGTTAATTATTTTTCTTTTAACACGTACAGCACCACGTTGATTTTGACCAATTGTTTTATGGGACCGCCAAACGTTTTTTTTTAATTTAAAGTGAAACCGCCCTGTCCAAAGGAATCATATTATTGGATCATTTTCGACCCTTTGCGCACAAATGGGTTAAGCAGTCAATACACTCAAGAAGGAATCGAGAGAGAGAGAGAGAGAGAGAGAGAATCAACAGGAAAGGTAAAGGTTATCATGTCATGGTTAATATTATTATTTAATTTCTACTATAATTACAAACAAAAATATAATGAATGATCGTACCACCCTAACCGGCAATACAGCAAAAGCAAAGTGAGGCGGTTGTAGAAATCTAATTAAATATGCCATTCCAAAAATAAAACATAATGAATAGTCGTCATAATAGTAACAAATTGCAAATTAAATTCATTATTATCTAGTAGTAGTATTAGTAGTAGTGTTAGTAGTACTGGTAGTAGTAGTAGTATTAGTAGATAGTAGTATAATAGAATAGGAATTACTTATATGTATGTATTATGTACCTACGACATATTTCTAAATTATGTGCATTGATGAAAAGTTGGCAGGGGCCCCACAAGGCATTTCATATTAGCGCGATTAGTGTTGTTGGTACATAAAATGGGGCGCTCTTAAACCCCACAAACCATACATAATAATAATAATAATAATAATAATAATAATAATAATAATACTACTACTTATCTTTTAACTAGATTATAAGTGAGATGGATAGAGGTGTTGCCGATGATAGATGATTGTGTATATTGTAACCCAATCCACCCACCCCCAAATCCCGTTTCCGACATTTATGTGATCTTTTCCCACATATACCCCGTACACATCATGCATCCTCTTGACGTGTCTGTAAAGTGTGGTAGATATCTATATATATATTTATAGAGAGAGAGAGGAGAGGAGAGGTGATGTGTGTGTGTGTGTATGTGTGTGTTTCTACACAAAAGCCAAATAGAATTTATTCATCAAAAGGCGCACAAAAAGGAAACATCACCACAAAAATTTAGTATGCACAGCCCGATGTTATACGCAGAGGAATGGTGGGAATGGAAAACAGTGGAAGAGACGTACAAAAACTCTTGAGAAAATAGTTAACATTTCCCTAGGTAACAATAATTATGTTGACATTTTCTGAATTGTGTATGTTCTCTTCCTACACTCTGCCCCTATCCACCGAACCGACATACAAACACAGGGTGTTCTGGCATTGTTTGTTTTTTTTTTTTTTGTTTATAGAAATAACACAGCCCAAAGTGCCAGAAGAAGCGAAATAATGCTAAAATCAATAAGGACATTTTGAATCACAATAATGTCCTCTTTCAAATTATCTAACAAAAAAAAAGAAGAAGGGAAATTTTCATTAAAAAGGATTTTTTCCACATCAAATTTTACCGTTACTGCACCTATGAAGCCAGATCCACCATTTGTAAAAGTTCCAAGAACTACAAGAACCTACAAACGTCCCAAACAGTATTGTCCCCCTCTCTCGTTATTAAAGTAACAAATGATCCAAAATTCATTCGTTACATTTTGCTACATTACATAAATGTATTTGTTACCCAAAATTGCCACCGAAGCATTTCGCATCCAATGGTTTGTCGCGCCCATTGTCCGCCATTCCCGAAATACTGCGGAACAACTCTGAATAGGTCTAGGTGTTGTTTGGAACGGGAAATCGAACGGAATCGCATTAGTTTGCTACATTTGTTACCAGTTTGTTACCAATATTTGGTAGGAAATGTAACAAATTCGCAAAAAAAAAAACAATCCTAATTGCAGGACACCCTGTGCATCCTGTGTATCCTTCACCAATCTATAAACTACATCATCATCATTATCATGCATGGAGATGTGTTGAGTATAATAATTTTCTTTCAATTTTGTTGTTGTTGTTGTTGTTGTTTTATTTCTTACAACTCCGACATCACTTGAATGATTTTCCCGGTATGCGTTTTTTTCTTTTTTTTTTTATTTTCTTTTTCTCTCTATTTTCACCGATTCCGGATAACATCCACTTTCATATTTATACTTAATAATTTAGGTGGATACCCATCTCAGGAACATAACACAATTTTCGTGTCGTGTCTTAAGAGTTTTATTTTTTTTTTTTATTTTTTTGTCTTTTAAGAGTGGAAACGCATTTGTTACATTCCATTTTCTCTCTCTCTCTCTCTCTCTATCTCTTCATTTCTGAGTGTACTCTGTCTGTGTGATGAGAATAACAAAACAAAAACAAAAACAACAACAACAACAACAACAAAAAACCAAATACCAAATCTAATTATTCATCGCCGGTATGTATTTTATGGTGTCTCGGGGATTTAAAACGTGAAGCATCTTGAAGACAAATATTATTTTTTTTTTTTTTTTTTTGTTTTTATATTTTTAATAATAAAAATTTCGTCTATATTTAAGAATGGGGTGAGGTTAACAGGAGATTATGCGCATGTGTCACTAATAAATCACGTGGATGGATTGGGTTTTTTTTTTGTTTGTTTGTTTTTGTTTTTGTTTTTCGTCTTCTGTTTCTGTGGTGGTTCTATGATTTTTTGGTAGGAGAGTTAGGAGCGAAGCGCGTAAATTGTTCCTTTTTTTTCCTTTCCAAATCATAAGAATTTCTCTCTCTCTCTTTGAATTCCAAAAATTCTGTATCTAATCATCGCGCATAGAGAGAAATTTGTCTTGTATATAGGAATTCTTACAAGAATTCTAATAGGACCACTAAATAAGAATTATATTAATTCGTTCCATAAATTATTGAAAATGCCAAATAAAAAAAAAAAATCCAAACTATGATCCCATGACCTCTGGAAGGACAAATATCTTTATTGATTCGATTAAATAGGAAGAGAAGTGAGAAGGTCGTATCACCAATTTTTATAATAACAAAACAATTCTAATAAGAGATATCTCTACACATAATATAAGAATTATATTAATTTATTAAAAATCCCAAACTAAAAAAAAATATTCCAAACAATAATCCCATGACCTCTGCAAGGAGAAATGTCATTATTGATGTAAATGGATTAAACAATTGTTTGGCCATTTATCTTTCTACACAATTAACGAAATGGTTACTCTATTACGCTGGTTGGAAGGAAGACAGCGGAAATAAATATATAATAACAAGTGAACAAAAAAAAAAAAACAAAAAATTAAATGAATAATAAAAGATGTTGTCAAAACATAAAAATATGATATACTAAAGTCATAAAAACGTTTTTTTTTTTTTTTTTTCTTTAACATTTTTAAAATGAACATTTTTCTTAAAAGCTTCAGCCCATTACAATTCTACTTTTGTTGTGGGTGGCTAAATTCTCTCTATCTCTCTCTCTTTCTCTCTTATTCTCTAACTTATATTCGATTTTAAAATTTATTGTTTATTTATAAAAAAATAGTTCATAATAATGGATGTTTCTTTTATGACAGATTTAGTTTGTTTTTCTTTTGGGATTTACATATTTTTTTTTTTTTTTAATTTTTTATTTTTTTTTATTCGCAACATTAACAATATACATTTGGATATGGATGAATGTATGTTGCAACGCAACGCATCGAATATTATATTTATATAGTGCGTGTTTGTCGTATTCTTGGACAATGTCCAAATAGGATATGATTTAATACCGGGCATAAGAGATTTTTCTTTCTTTTCATTTTTTTTTTTTTTTTTTTAAATAAATTCATTGACATTTTGGTGGGGCGTATATATACCAAAATGAATTTGTTGCTTAATGTTTATGTTGTTAATATGTAAAAATATTAAATCAAAATTTCTAACAAAAAAAAAAATTTTTTGTTCTAAATATTTTTTGTTCTAAAAATTATTTTTTCTAAATATTTTTTCCTCCAAAAAAAAGGCCAATTGTATCTCATAACTTTCTAGCAGATAAACAAAAACTCCGACGAGCGGGAACAATTCTATTTTCGATTTTATAATGTGAAATCGACAGTGGCGAATAAGGCGACAGGGAAGAGGTTTCCCGAATACCAAATGGGCCCCGAGGTATTAAAATCTCTTCTCAAATGTCGAAATATTATTGAAATTTTGTTGTTGTTTTTTGTAACAATTCCCATATCTAATGCGCCAGGAGAGAAAGATCGTTTTCTGTTATGAAGCGTGTAAAAAATGATTTAAGGAGTAACATTGTGGAAGAGGAAAAATTAAATAATATGGCCATTCTGCCAAAAAAAAAAAAAAATAGAGCAGGAAATATTAATCCGAATTGACACTGGCCAAATAATTGAGGGCCCCGATATTTTTACGGCTTAAGGCCCCCCGCCCCCACACACTTTACTTCATTTGCCACTGCTGTGGAATGGTATCTTGTACAGAATTCTCTTTCATTTATATTGGAGGAATAATAAAATTACTAAATTAGTGAATTCTGGTGTGGATTCTGCTTCTTTTTTTTTTTTTGATATATTCCTCTCTACATATATTTTATATACGTAAAAATAAATGACATTTTAACAAAGCACTGATATAAGCGACTCAGTGTCTATTAGAATAATTTTTTTTTTCTCTCATTCCACCATACAGCGTACACCTCTTCTATATATTATGGTACAATTATAAGTATTTCAACAAAAAAAAAACAAAAAAAAAAAAAACAACAAATTGAAAATTCTAATGAATGAAAATATCTTTTCTCTTTTTTCTCTCTATCTCTCTCTCTCTCTCTCGTTCACATTAAAAAAAAAACATTATTCATAAAATGTTACAATAAAAAGATGCATGGTAATTGTGTCGTGTCTATTATAAAATTTTCTTCAGCATGTATGTTAGGCACTGGTACATATGTACTGAAAAAACATGTGTTTTGAATTTCATCTTTAGAGAACTGTGTACACACAAATGGTGGCATCTTCAATCTTATAATTGTACCTAATCGTATATTATACGAGCCCAAGTGGAGACATACCAAGTGCGATAGAGATAGAGAGAGAGAGAACCGTTGCGATATGTGCAACCGGGGGGAACAAAAAAGAAAAAATTTCACAATTTTCTTCCATCATCATCATCATTATCATCTCGTGAAAGGTTTTTGCTTCCACACACACACACACACACACATACAAACTAAATCAATAAATTAAAATTTTTGGGAATTTTTTTTTGAAATAGACAATTAGTTTTTCGTTTTTGATGCACCGTTAACTCTTATAGGACCACAACCACACGCAATCCTCCCCCCCTTCCCACATTAGTTTAGTGTCAGAGAGGCCCGAAAACCCCATTTTTTTTTTTTTTATTTGTGGAAAAATGCAGCACTGAAGGTGTTCTTTTTACGGAAACCTTACAAATGCCATTTTTTTTCGTTTTTGTTGAGATAATGCCAAAATTTAGACCCGACCTCAGATTCAGAGAATTAACCGCACATCAGACGAAAACACTTCATATTTCATCCCCCACCCTCCAGTCGGTCTTGAAACCGGGACCCCACAACCACCACCACTTGAAATAGTAGCGAATACCCCCCTCCGTCCCATCTTTTGGAGATCATACAAAAATTACAATGACAAAAATGTTCCGTACAATTTTCTAATTTATGCGGGTGTGTGTGGAAGCTTCGCTGCCGCTTCACCGCTGGCAACCTTTTTTGCTTCTTATTTTAATTTTTTTTTTTTTTTTTTGGTTCTTCTGGTTTTTTTTTTTTTTTTTTTTTTTTTTTTTTTTTTGGATAACTGAAACTAAAATGTTTTTGTATGCGCGCGGTATTGTAGTCGTTATAAACTTGGAAATAATATGACTTTTGTTTGTTCCCATCCATTTTATATAAATATCTGGTACAACACAGGATGCGTGATGTCTATTTTAAGAAAATTATGGATATAAATGATATATGAAATAGAGCTGCTGTGTCATATAGAAATGATGTATGATATCAGGGGGTTTATCGCTATAGTTTTCTGTTTCGACATAATACGCATACATACAAACCATACAAACGTGTACCATGCATAATGGAAAAAGGATTTATTGACGAATATTACATAAATATATATATAGAGACATGTAAGTATGTCGGATTACAGTACGGCATTACAAAAACAAAATAATTTTCCATATGAAAATTTTTTTTTTTTTTTATGTTTGAAAAGGGCATCACATCACATCGGCAACTTTACTTTGTACATGAAAACTAATCAATTTTTCATATGCTGGGAGGACTGATTGAATTCGATAGAAAAAGGACTTTTTTCCCATCAATAGTAAAATACATACGAAACTATATTGCATAGCGTGCACATAATACTGCTCCGTTTCATCACAATTTACATACTATGTATGTACATATATACACAAAGAACACGTACCTACATACATACATAGGCATTATATATGTACATGTATAGATATATTTATAAAAAACAAAATTATGTATAGTTTTTTTTTTTTTCTTTTTTTTTGGGCCCTTTTGTCCCGTCAACGTGCACTACAAAAAATTTACAACAAATTAAATTCAACAAAACGGTCTCGGCTACTGAACAGCCACCAGGACGAAAAGAAAAAAAAAAAAAAAAAAAAACAAAAAAAAAAGAGAGAACTAAACTGGGAGTGTGAGGTTTAACAAGCCCAAAAAAAGAGGAATCTCTTGAAAAATTGCACATACAAACAGCATATGTACATAAAAAAAAAAAAAAAAAAAAAAAAAATACAAAAATAAATCCTCTTTATTCCAAAAAGGGCTCATTTTACTATGATCCGAGAGATGGCAAAAAAGAAAAAAGAAAAACGAAAAAAAAAAAACCAACCAACTCGTATATATTTCCCTTTAACGGTTAGCCGTCTCCTCTTCTACATACCTCCCTTCCCCCCCATCCAAATCCCCCTCCTCACTCCCACACAACCTCCCATACGAATGGTTCATTCATCTACATCTGCATATTTATTATAGGGAACAAAACATCCTCCAAAGTATAGTGAATGTTTGTTCGGTACCTAAAAAAAAACCTAATGTATGGATGTGGAAGCATGTAAGCTAAAAAAAAAAGCATAAAAAGTCGTCCAAAGTGTATATACACACACATATATACATACACACACACACAAAAAAAAGAACATAAATCCTCTCCACTCTTTATGTACACCAAATTGTACGTAGGTATTTTTGGTTTTTTTTTTTTTCACGATCACTTTTCCCCATAATACGGCACTAGACGATATGGCGCAGAGTCGATTTTCTTCTTTTTCTTCTGTTTTTTTTTTGTTTTTCTATGTACTTTTATGTAGGGGGGTACCTGCCTATTATCAAATTTGAAAAGATAAAATCGTATTTTCATTTGTTTATTCTCAATAGTAAAAACAGACAGACAGACACACCCCCCCCCCCTCCAACCCCCATCCCCCACAGACACATATAACAAATATACAAATATACATACATACACATACATACACAAAACGAAGGGTTAAATTTGATTGGTCTATTCATTAAAATATCTAAAAGACCAATTAGGCTCGTCACAGTTAACCCCCCCGAAATTTTTGTTTGTTGGGGGTTTTTTTTTTTTGTTTTTTTTTTTCCTTTTTATTGTACACACAACAGCGCAGAATATCCTCCAATAATCAGCTTATACCATTTTTCAACGCTCAATTCTCTACCAACCCCCACCATCACCCTTTTGTATGTTTGAAAATGATATTGCCATTTTATATTTTTATACCCGTATGATGTTAATCGAAGGGTATTATAACTTTGGTACGGAGTTTGTAACGCCCCTTAATACTC
>JANSTT010017534.1:0-16761 GCA_026745375.1 Platyura marginata
TGGAAATCCGGACAATTCGATAATTCGGACAGGCTCTGGTTTCTAATTGTCCGAATTATCGCGACACCACTGTATTATTTTTAAGTATTCTATTTATTAATTTAAGCAGAAACCATTTACGTATACATACAGTAAATTGAGAATTGTTTATTTCTATAAAAAAAAATATATATATTTATGCGTACCTACTATTTCTAATGCAAATATCAGATTCTAGTAAGAAAAGAATTAAATCAATAAATAAACAATAAAGTTTTATATAAACATTTCGTTTCCAAAAAACTCAATTTGATATTTATGTATTTTTGTAAATTTGATCGTTCTGCGAATTTTCGACAATTAAAAACATTTTTTTCTTTTTTCATTTCAGGTTTAAAAATGGCAAACCATATCCTTGGCCAAGTGATGTTTCATCATTGATTTTATATCCAGAAGCGGAAAATCAAACTATTTATACACGATCCGCATCAATGGTGGACGCTGGGAATTACACTTGTGTACTTAGAAATGATACGCACAAAAGTGAACATTACGTAGAGTTAAATGTTCAAGGTAATTTTTGTTGAATTCAATTTATTTAAGATGAAAAAATTATTCTCGAAATTTCATTTGCGGATGGGTGTTAATGGTTATAGAATATGTGGAATTTCCGATGATGTTCTATGGACAGAATATTGTAGAAAACACAAAACACATTATAATAATTAATCAAATACAAAAAATGTGTAATTTTAGAAAGATGACATCGATTTCGCAAAATCAAGTTTTTCTTCGTATTGCATAATTAAATGAACTATATATAGATACATATAAATACCTACCAGTCATTATAATGATGCCATAACAATAATAATCAGAACTGTTAAATTTGTATGAATTGTTGTTGAATAGAGTATATTCAGTTTAGTGACAATAATCAAAAGGATAAATTTAAATCTCGCTTATCTTCACAAAAATTAACGATAAAAACTCTTAAAACATTTGTTTAGGGACGCGAGAACAATTGCCGATAGTTGCTTTAACGAAAAAGGGGAAAAGGAGTCCTATAAGAGTTAACGTTGGGTCGACCAAATGACTCAGTACATTGAGTAGTTGCGTTTGGAGCGGGGAAGTCCCGGGTTCAAGACCGACTGGGGATGAAACATGAAGTGTTTTTCTCTGGTATGTTGATTTGAATTTCAGGCTGGGTGGTTGGATTGGATTTGTAAAATTTTCGTAAAAAGAACACCTCAAGTGCTGCTTTGTTCCAGAAAGCTTGTCATGTCAATTGAGATAAATGTATCAAGAGAGATGTCTAATGGGCCCATCTATAGAGGCGTAAGGAATTTCAGGCGCTTTTGGGCGCCCACCCTCCCTCACACTAACATTAACGTTGGGTCGAAAATGGTAACCACTAATTATGGAATATCAAATATAAAAATTACGATTCAAAATGTCCAAAAAACTTAACTCATTAACGACTATTGCATAATAATAATACCCCCAAGAAAAAGAGCAATCTTAGAAAAAATCTAGCTAGAGCCAGATGAGAGATATCGCGAATTGGTTTTCAAGAATAGGATTACTCAAAAATAATTTGGAGGTCATTTAGTTTTTCCACGGAATTGCACGGAAATGGCTCTGGAAAATCGGAAAACCCTCTTGGTGCCTAATAGCCTTAGGTGTTCTCTATCGGACAAAAATACATTCACCTGGGTGGAACCACAATGTTATTTGAAAAACATGGCTGTGAATTTACCTTAAAAAAAATACCATAAAATAGTGTCTGGGTGAAGTTTCGACAAAATCGAACGAAGATTTCCAATCATTAGATATACTTTTTATTTATGTATACTTACTACAACCGGTGGTCGGGTTCAGATTCCCGTAATATGTTCCGCTATAAGCTATAACCTATGTAATGATTTGTCTCACTAGCTGTCTCCATACCTATTCTAGTATATCTATAATCTCTTATAATAATAATGACATATTTTATTTTCAGGCAGTCTTCCAGATTCTCCAATGGCAACATACAAACCTCATGATCAATTTGTCACTTTAAATGAACCAGCTCGTTTGTATTGTGAAGCATTTGTAGGACGTGTAAAATTACCAGACGCCAGAAGTAGCATCTCATGGTATCAAGTATTTGAAGGTCAACAAGAACAAACTGTTGAAGGAATTCAAGAGGTGGTGACAAGGTAATGAACAATTTATGTATGTATAGATATGTAATACATACAGCATAATTAAATTAGATAGACAGAGGAAAGAGCAAATTATAAAAAATAAAATATTTTACAGGGAAGACGGTCAAATACTTGGTGCATATCTGACCATTTCACAAATACAACCGCATAATTATGGTCGATATATTTGCCGTATTGAAATTGGAAATGCAGCACATCGTCTCGAAATGTCCGCATGGATTTTTGGTACACCCATTTCTGCGGCAGGTGATTCCGTGTTGCCACCGCTATTGTTGGCTCTACTAGCGGCCATATTGACAATTGCCGTAATACTAGTTGGAAAGTATATTTTGATTTGGTATACTGTTAGACAAAAACGAGAATTAAATCAATGTCAGGCACAGGCTAGTGAAATCCGAATTCGAAGAGTTTAATGCTGGAAATGCTTTTTTTAATGTGATTTAGAACATAAGTGTATTATTGTAGAAACAAAGACATTTTATATCGGATGTTGTAACCGATATCGCTCATGATAAACTAAAAGTTTGATTTTTTTTTTTTAAATGTATTATTGAAATAAATTTTTCGTATGATCTCTATATTTTAATTATTACCAACTTCAACATCTCGGTCATCTAGTAAAACATAATTAACAATTATTATTGATGTTGTGATCAAATTATAATTAAATATTCTTAAATACATATATGTATGTATGAATGTACATGAAATTATCTGCATCATCATTAAATTTTAGATTTACATATAGATATTAATCTTTAAAAGATACAAACATTTAATTTGAAACCAAAACAACAAGAAAAGGTTTTATATTTTAAGAATACAAAATATGACAAAACAACGTTTTTAGAAAATATCGAAACAACATTTTACGTACACTGCGTATTATTGTTCTATTTTTTTTTAAATTTATAATTGTAAAAATTATTTATAAAAAATATAATTTTTTCAAAAAAAAAATGCGTTTGAAAATTTATTTTTTTGCGTGAACATATACTTTGAATTAGGGTTTGAAATCCAGGAGATATTTTATCAATCGAGGAATTTAAAAATAAGCAAAAAAATTTAATACCATTTTTCAAAAGCAGCATTTGTTAATTTCTTGTTTGGACTTTGAAAAAAAGAGAATTGTACTATGGAGCTGTTCACAAATTACGTAACGGTCCGGGGAGAGGGGGTTGAAAATTTGTTACGGTGAGGGGGGTGTTTTTCAAAATGTCACGTAATGAAATTTTTTCTTTTTTATCAAAATTACACTAAATATTTTTTCTGGATAAATTTTCATTAATTTGATAAATTAACCTAAAAAGATCCATTAAATTGTTTGTTTAGTTATTATTTTATTATGTAATATCCTTTTTTATTTTAAAGTTATAATGAATTTCATTTTATTTATTTGAATAAAAAATTTATTTTAAAAATATTTAAAAAGTGTTTTTAACTTCTGTTACGTTATTACTCGGGGGGAGGGTTCCTCGCAATTTGTTAAGATCTGTTACGAGGGGGAGGGGGCGGTGTTATAAAACGGCAAAAATTGCGTTACGTAATTTGTGAACATCCCCTATGCACAAATTTCTCATGCTCTATTGCAAGTGAGTATGATATTGTTTGTTTTTTATAGTTTACTCTCAGTTATACGAGTATAATTACAATCCTAAGGTTTTCTCTCAGTTTGGTTACAACATTTGAAAATCTAGGACCGTTCCAATATGATTGATGAGATTACGGTCGGTTCAATATTTTTTACCTAAACCGATTAAATTATAAAATGACGCAGTGGATTGAGTGGTTGCCTTTGGAACGGAAGATCGATTCAAGTTCGATCAGAGTGAAACATTGAAACATGATTTTTAATCTGAGGCTTGGTGATTGGATTGCACTTAAAAACTGTCTAATAATAATATTATGTGTATCAAAAAAATATAGCAATGATTAAAAATGGCAGTGAAATAGCCAACATTTGTAAGGTTTACGCAAAAAAAAACACCTCAAGTGCTGTATTTTGCCACAAAAAAGGTCTAAACAAAAGACCGCAGTGTAGGTGATTCATAAAAAATTACGCAAACCATTTACGGTTCCATATTTCTCAAATTATGATTTCAATATGTATACAGTAGACTCTCAAAAGCGTGAACACTCATAAGCGTGAACTCTCGAAAATCTGAACACGTTTTTTTTTGTATGAAACTCTCGAAAGCGTGAACAGCTTCCTCTCGAAAACCTGAACATTTTTTTTTCTGTTTTATCAGACACAAGAATTGTATTAGATTTGTAACTATGTTTATTTTTCTTATATTCTAACGGAATTTTAACTATAAGATGTCTATTTTTAGAATATTCTAACGGGACTTTTGTAAATCGTCGCGTTTGTTTTTGTTTAAATGAAATCAGTATTTCGTCGATCTTTGTGTGCGCGTGTGCGAAAAAAAAATTATGGATAAAAAAAAATTACTGATTATTTCAGTGAGAATTAAAAGTGCTGAAGGGCACTCTACTTTTGAATTTATATTAAATTTATTATTTTATTTGTAACTTTTGTCAACAAAATTAAGTTAACCATTGATAATTATTGCTTTTTTATGACTTTGAAAACCTGAACAATTCGAAACCGTGAACACCCCCTGTTTTTTTGAGTTCACGCTTTCGAGAGTCTACTGTACTTCAAAATATTTGGTCTTTCTTTTTTGTTTCTACTTACTTTTTTGTAATTATGCCACCAACTAAAATCGTATGAAATTTCCATTAAGTAAAACAAATTATTTTCCTTGTAAATCAAATTATTCATTTCAGTCTAAAGAACTTAATATACAGGTGGTGAAAGAGAGTCCAGGTAAAAAAAAAATTTATTTGCATTTTATGGTACATTAAAAAACATATGGACTAAGGATACCAAAATGGTCAAATTTAATAACGATTTATAAACACCTTTACTAATGGGTTATGCACACCTGTTTTAAGGTAAGAGTGCCATAAAACATGAACAGGTCGGTATATGCAAATTAGGAAATTCAAAGAATTTCATGTTAATTGGTACAGTCAAATATAGGATGTTTTCTAGTTATCTATATCGTACCTATATAGTATATACATACCTACATCTATAAATATATATGTATTGTGTTATCTATTGACATTTAGTTTAATTTTGCTCGTTTCACTCGTACTTCTTCATTGCATTTAAATTTTAAATCATTATTGTAGTTTGTATTTGTAATTTTGCATATTATGTATGTATATGACCACCTTCAATAAGGTAACAATCTCTAGGTTGTCTAACATTTTGACGTTCACACAGTCTGTGTAGATGACTTGGCTGCCCAATGAGTTTTGTTATATGGTCTGTTAAATATTGTTAGAGGTTGTATCTGTCTATATATGTATATAAATATATCGTTGGTATAGAGGAAGAAAAATCGATTTCGAGATAATTGATAAAAACTTCTAATGATTATTTTTAAAAAAAAGAAGAAAAACTTTTAAAACCAGTAAACAATTAATGGATATTTCTTACAAAATTAGTTCGATATCGCGTCGTTTCTGTGCGATGTTATTTCCATTAAAATGCTATTGTTTGACAGCCACTGTAGTTTACATCGATGTTATAACAACCCTAGTTTACTGAACGCGACCATTATCTACACATTGTATCGTCTCTCAACAACAGGAAACAAAAATATTGAAATTACAAACGAGTCTTGTAAAGTTGTAATTGAATGTACCATTATAATGTTAATTGATTATCTATTTTTCATTTGGAATTGAGTTATACGAAGCTCACTCAGTCTTAAACTTTCGCTTGACTAAATAACATACATACTTAAGATGAAAATATAAAGAAAATCTACTAATCCATATCAGAATTATTGAATTGAATGTCAATCTATAAATAATAGTGAACAACCATCTAATTAAAGGGAGAGGATGATTTCTGGAATTATTCTGTTGGAAATAATTCTTTTATATCAGTGCCGTACAATAATTGGTTTATATGATGTTCCACCGGCTAAAGTTGAAGTATTCCATCCGAAAGGTTTTCAAGTATCAATTCCAGGTAAATGAAAATTAAATTTATTTAAATCTCCAATGAAAATTTCTTTGTATATTGTTACATAGCTGAACCCGGAGTAACGTTGTTTGCATTTCATGGCAAATTAAATGAAGAATTTGATGGCCTCGAGGCAGGCACATGGGCAAGGGACATTTTGAAAGTACGAAACAGTAGATACACATTTACAGACAAAACAACAGAATTGAAGGTAAATTATTAAGATGTATTTCGATTAGTGTGCATCGATAACTTTAATTTTCACGCCGTTTGTAGATAATTTTCCACAATTTTTGATTAATTAAAATTTTTTGAAATTAAGAAACATTTATAAAATCATACTAGACGTCACAGACGATAATAACTACTTTATTCATTCTGTCAGCTAAAACATACTTTTTGCTCAAAGTATGAGAGTATGAAGCACTTAATTAAAATACATATGTAATTATGGCAAATAAAGCTACTTTCTACCCAGTAGTAGTAGTAGTTTTGTGTATATTTTATATTTCTTCAACAATTACAGTATGTTTATGTTCATATGTCATGATCAAGCTAACCATCATACCTGTGGTTTTTTTCATTGAACAAATACACTATAAGTTGCTCAACAATGACATATCTTGAATATTTTAATTTAATTTTAATCAATTAACTTAAAACTATTGAAAAGTCGAAAAATGTTGCAAAATATTAAAAAGTGTCTTTTTGCTGATGCACCCTATTACATCAGAAGAACCTTGACAAAGTGCGCACTACGGATCGCTAATCACTTTTAACTAATTATAATTAATTCAATGCAAGCATGATCTCTTTGCAATTTGAATAAATAAAAATTAAGAAAATTATTAGGAAATTGAAATTAACTAAGGAATAGAAATTAAGATTTATTAAATACATAATTGGATATCTTGAAGTATTATTTTAATCTGCATTTACCACAATGTTTAGGTTTAGACAAAACTATCGTAATTACTTAATACAATTAATATTTGTATATGTACGTACATATGTAAATATAGTATATATATGTATGAATGTATGTATATATAATGTAGTCAGAAATGTGAATAAACAGGGTGGTTGTTTATCAATGTTCTAAAGATTGGAGACACTTTATACTTTTGGACGTACGTCATTTTCGAAGGTCTAGGATATCGTCAGGATGATGGTATTTTTAAAGTCGAAGGTAATTTAATCTACAAAAGTCAATTCTATTAATTTTTTTCAAGGGTAGAATATTCTAGGTTACGTAAATGGTACAACACCTACATCGTTACCAACGTCAACTACAACAGCTCAACCAAATACAGAGCAATGTGCAGAAAAATCAGTAACGATAACAAATGGAATTCATCCCTGCAAAGGAGCGGTAATCTTTGAGGATAACTTTGACACTATTGATACGGAAAAATGGAAAAAAGAGAGAAAATTCGATACAGATCCGGTAAAATTTTGAATTTTCAAGAAAAGTTGCTAAAAGCAATCAGTTTAATATCTCATATTAGGACTACTTATTCGTGGTTTATTACAGTGATTCGGAAAATGTTTTTGTTGAAAATGGTATTTTAAATGTTAAGCTAACACGACTGGAAAGTCTTCTTGGAAATGAAGCCTATCGTCGATCACTGGATCTAGGAAGAAAGTAAGGGATGAACATAATTTTGTATCTCATATTGATGGATTATATTTTATAAATATCTATAGCTGTACCGGTGAGCTTGGTACTAGAGAGTGCATCCAAAGTGGAACACATGGCCAAATTATACCACCCATTATTTCAGGCCGAATAAGTACTGTTAACAGCTTTAATTTTATGTATGGAAGAATTGAGATCAAAGCAAAACTTCCATCTGCTGAATGGATATTTCCACAACTATTGTTAGAATCTTTTGCAAATGCTTATGGAAAAACTGATTTATTATCAGGTCAAATGCGGGTAGCTTATACAAGAGGAACAAATGGACCAATATCTGGCGGTATTTTGCTTGGCGTAAAAGAACCAATTCGATCACTGAAAATGTGTAAAAATTCTTTAAATATTCGTTGGAATGAAGATTTTCATGAATATTCTTTAGAATGGACACCAAATCAAATAATTATGTCTGTTGATCGTGAAATTTATTGTCGCATTGAACCGGGTGATGGTTTTAAGAACTTAATTGTAGATGACAAACCAATAACTGGAGCCAAATATTGGGATGGCCGAATGTCACCGTTTGATAAGGAGTTCTATTTGACAATTGGTCTTGGTGTCGGTGGTATTGATGATTTTCCAGATGAAATGTCTTGGGGGATGCCTAAACCATGGAAAAATCTTGATATTCGTGCAATGTTAAGTTTTTGGAGAACAATAAAACCGGATACGGCTTGGCCAGGTAAAAACTCTGTTTTGCAAATAGATTATATTCGAGTGCGTGCTCTTTAATATTTAATAGAAATTATACACTTAATTGTCTAATAAAATGATAATATAATTGATAGTGATTGTGTTTATATGTTAATCATATCATATACTTAGTCATCGTACATCTTAATCTCGGAAGAACGTATCCAAATATTTTTTTCAAGTTATACAATTAAACTTAATGTTCCCATTCTAAGGAGTAATAGCACCAGTCATTTGATCTACCATATATAGTACATGAAATAATTCATATTAATGTAATGCCACAAATTATGTGCCGTTTCCAATTTTTTTTTTTTAAATTAATCTCGAAGGATGAATATTGTTGGAGATTGTGCGCCATGATTTAATCTAGAGCCTAGCCTAAACCATGTATGTCAAACTCAAAGGCTAACATGGGCCAAAATAAAAAAGTTAAAGTTTAGGTGGGCTGCAAAAAAAAACTTCAATATTCATAAAAAACGTAAGTACAGATATAAAAAAGACAATTATTTACATTTATGAAAAGAAATAAGTCTACTGTCATTATTTCTTTTCACCGATAAATACTTCCAAACATGGAAATGATTTTACATACGAATCTTTGTGCATTTTCAAGCCTAACTGGTAAAATCTGTAAAATGTTTTAATGAATTTCGCCTTCAAATTACACTGTATCTCAATCACCTCTAATTGCATATGATTAGGTAATGACTCTATATTTATTAAGAAAATCGAAGAAAACAGAAAAAAATTGTCTTTCAAAGAATTAAAATTTTCAAATCTTCTTAAAAATTCAATTCTATGACTTAAAATTTTTTTCTGCGTATTTTTTAAAAGATCCAGTTTCACCTTAACTTGATTTGTTCATGTTGCATGTCGGAAAGTGCGCCAGACTGCTAAAATATTATGTCTCAACTAAACTGCATTGTTCATGGTAAATACGACAATTTCTATTCTTCCAGAATTTTGTGTTTTCACTTTTTCGCAAAATCATTCATCATCGTAAACATTCACACGACAATGAGGAGAAATGGAATTGAGAAAGGAAACCAAAAGTACTGAATGACAGGGTGACTGGGTGACCTATGTAAGTTATGTGTCGCAAAATTGTCAACAGAAAACAACAAAAATTAAATTCTATGGTGTAGAAACTGAAAACTGTAGAGAGACTGGTAAACTCACACATAATCAAAAACTGGAAAACGGTGGATTCTATTTCCCGTAGTTTCAATTCTTAATTTAATTTACAATCTAATGTCAAATTTAACAACAGTAACCTGATTTATGTATTAGAGTTTCAAGTTCAATTGGTATTGACGTCCTTTTGATCTGATCTTCCGCATCTTCATTTAACCAGAAAACACAATAATTAAAAAACACCACAATGATCGATAAACACTACACCACTATACATTTACCATCCTCGTTATATCGTTATGGTTTCGTCTTATTTTAAATATTACTGATACTACCTACAGTCTGTTCCACAAAAACGTCTCTTCGTTTATTTTTCTGAATGCACTCATATGCATATGTGTGGTTAGAAATTGTTTACGTTATTCAAATACCTACAGCGTGTTATCACCTTTTTTTTAGTATGTATTGAAACCTTGCTACAGTGACATCATTTCGAAATGATATATAAAAAAAGTGATTTGAAATGTTTTCCTAGTGACTAATCCTAAAGGATCAAAATTAAGTGTAAAACAAGCAGCGAAATACACAAACTTATCGATAACTTATGTGAAAAAGTAGAATAGCAGGTACAAGAACTATGGAAACGTCGATGAGGAGCCAGGTAGAAGCTCAAATAGAACAAATACGAAAAGAAAGGATCAAGAGATAGCCTGTTTGAATAGCAATCCATACGTTAAATTTGAGGCAAGTAAGACAAAAATTACTAGAAAAAGGTATTGATGTGTCAAATAATACAATTCTCAGCGAATTTGGTATTAAAAACCAAACCACAAGTCTCAAGCCATTATTAACTAAAACCCAGCAACGAAGAAATAATTGGCTACACCGATTATAATATACCCATATGAGTACTTGTTTATTATCTACGACTTTTTCCGTGGCTATTTTGTCTGTACAATAAATATAATTGGATAAATTAAATGAAAATGATTAAAAACCCTAGAAATGACATAAAATTGATCGGATCGCCATAACGGTAGATCGTGGAACTTTTTGGTCTATGAATAGAATCTTCATTTTTTATTCTCTATCATTTCCGTTATTTTTTCTATAATCCAAATATTTTTCGATTTTCCAATCAATAATTCACAATCATGGCAACTGGACACTATACTGATATAAATGCGAAAAATGTTTTAATGTAAATATTAAGAATAAATATTAATTGAATTTTGAATTCATTTTGTTGAGACACGTTTCCGTGGAACAGTCTGTATATTGAGTTTCATTAATCTGTGCTGTCCAAGTGCACACGAACAGTCTTTGGTTATCACTTAACTTATAAATACGACTGTAGAAAAATATATACAACTTTAGAATAAGTTTTAAATGTCAAAAATATTGTGAGTGATTAATTAAAAAAAAAAAATTAAATAAAATGTTTTCTGGACTTATTCTGTTGGAAATAATACTTTTATATCAGTGCCGTATAATATTTAGTTCATATGATGTTGTACCGGCCAAAGTTGAAGTGTTTTATCCAAAGGGATTTCAAGTATCAATTCCAGGTAATAGTTACCTGGCGAATGTAATTAAAATTTGTTTACCGAATAAACTGAATATTATTTATTGTAGCTGAACCCGGTATAACGTTGTTTGCATTTCATGGGAAATTAAATGAAGAATTTGATGGCCTCGAGGCTGGTACATGGGCTAGAGACATTGTAAAAGTTCGAAATGGTAGATATACGTTCATAGACAATTTGACCCGATTGAAGGTAAATATTTTACAACTTTACTAGTTTTAATTGTTAAATTATTCAGCGAGTTTGTGGAAATAAAACTGCTACGGCAGTTGTTTTATTGCGTAGTTTTAATTTTTCTGATTTTTCAACAATTAGTAACATCAAATATATAGATACATAAATATACAGGCGCGACTCTTCCATATAACTTCTACTTGAAAAAAAATCATGAGTTGTGTTATATGGAAATAATTGTCAAAACATACGAAATAATGAAAAAATTAATAAAGAAATTTTTAACCGGAATAATATTCTCTTTCAAATTGTGTAAGGAAAAAAATTAGGTTAATAATGGAAAATTTTGAGAAAAGGAACTTTTTCTTTCAGATTTCGTAAATTTTTTTCCATTTTTAAAGTTTACCGTTATTTTTTTCAAACAGTGTGCCATAAATGTAGAATTTTTGAATCGAAAATAAGAAGGGACATTCATCTTTAAATGTGGATTTCCTAGCCTTTTTATGGAAGTTATAAACAAAAACGTAGTTTTTGATCTTTAAAACTTAAAATCATTCCACCTACCTAACGGTCAATTTTGGATCCCCCCTCCTGTACAATTTTTTGCTCAAATCGATCGCAGGAACACGTCCTGAAAGTATTTCCCTCATTTGCCCTGTAGACTAATAAAAATTTGAATTTGGTTATCAATGACCTTATATTTTATTTTCAGTGACCTTATATTTTATTTTTAACGAATGCTTTAGTTAACCCTATCGCGGACGCAAGAATTTAATTAATCTACTCAGAAAGCCAGTTATTGTTTCTAACCGTATAGATTATTGGAGATGACACCGACCAAATGACTCAGTGGATTGAGTGGTTGTCTTTGGAGCGGGAGGTCACGGGTTCAAGTCCAACTGGGGTAAAACATGAAAATGTTTTTCTCTGGTATGTTATTTTGAATCTGAGGCCGGGTGGTGGGATTGCACTTAAAAACAGTCTAATAATGGCATTATCTCAAAAAAAATAGCATTGCTTAAAAAGCGAGCATTTGTAAGGTTTCTGTAAAAAGAACACTTCAAGTGCTACATTTTCCCACAAAAAAAAAAGATCATTAGATCAATTATGATAAATGTAACTGGAGTATTATACAATAGGTCTAAGTAAAGGCCGCAGTGTAGGTGATTCATAAAAAATCACACTCCTATCAAAAATCAAATCAATAAATAGAGAAAAAAAATTTTAACTGCAATTGCAGTGATTGAAAATTTGAATTATAACATATGCTTGAAATTTTACCATAAACTTCAATTGCAGTTACGACCCACTAGAAACCCGCAATTGCAGTGATCGTCCGCAAAAGGCTTAAATATTTGAATTTCGCAATATTCTGTCAAATAAATTAAAAAACTAATACTTAACTATACTACTACTAATAATAAAACATGCGGGGAAATTTTTTTTCATAATGGCCAATTATCGCAGCAATTTATCACTGGCTGTTATATTTAAATAGTAGGTTATGGTAAAACTAAAGTATCTGAGAGTTTTTCAAATTGAATAAAGAAATGGAAATGGTTTAATATAAAATGCTTGAAATTAGGCGCTTCATAAAAATTTGCCTGGTACAAAATTTCTTGAGCCCTCCTGTAAACATAACTTATAGTCAGACTTGTTAAAAATACTTTTTAAAAAGTATTTCAAATATAAAATACAAAATACTTCTCATATAGTATTTTCTATTTGAAATACTTTTAAAAAAAGTACTTCAAATACTATTTCAAATAGAAAATAAATTTTTTTAAGAAAAAATAAAAAAGAACGATTTTTTAATTTTTTTTGGATATTTGGTGAGCGATGGTATACCAACAACTTTTAAAAGAATCCATATTCACTAAAATTACGCTTTGCATTTCTTTGCAAAGAATTATTTACAAAAAATCGCATAAAATCGATCCAATTCGAGCGCGCACGCCATGACTTTATGTAGGGAGAGATGTATAAAAACCTCTCCTTAGTCTTCTGACATAAATCCCATCGAGCATTTAATTCAAAGGAGAATCCATATTGTACATATTGAGATAATGAGTTCCAAAATTCTGATTTCTAAGTAAATTAACTCAATTAAATGATTGTTTATAATTACTTCTTAAGATTGGCGATACATTATATTTCTGGACTTACGTAATTTTTGAAGGTCTAGGATATCGTCAGGATGATGGTATTTTTAAAGTCGAAGGTAATTTAATCTACAAAAGTAAATTCTATTAATTTTTTTTAAGGGTAAAATATTCTAGGTTACGTAAATGGTACAACACCTACATCGTTACCAACGTCAACTACAACAGCTCAACCAAATACAGAGCAATGTGCTGAAAAATCAGTAACGATAACAAATGGAATTCATCCCTGTAAAGGAGCGGTAATCTTTGAGGATAATTTTGACACTATCGATACGGAAAAATGGAAAAAAGAGAGAAAATTCGATACAGATCCGGTAAAATTTTGAATTTTTAAGAAAAGTTGCTTAAAACAATCAGTTTATTATCTCATATTAGGACTACTTATTCGTGGTTTATTACAGTGATTCGGAAAATGTTTTTGTTGAAAATGGCATTTTAAATGTTAAATTAACACGACTCGAAAGCATTCTGGGGAATGAAGCTTTCAATGAAGATCTTGATCTAGGCATACAGTAAATTACAGATAACAACTTCACATTGACAACTAATATAATTATTTATCATTTTAGTTGTACCGCCCAATTTGCTACTAGAGAATGCTCCAGACATAGAGAACCTGGTCAAATTATACCACCCATTATTTCAGGCCGAATAAATACTTTAAATAATTTTAACTTTGTATATGGAAAGGTGGAAGTAAGAGCAAAACTACCATCGGATGAGTGGATATTTCCACTAATACTTCTAGAATCCCTGTCAAATTCATACGGACAATCTGGATTAATGTCAGGTCAAATGCGTGTAGCTTATACAAGAGGAACAAATGGACCATTATCAGGTGGTATTTTGCTTGGCGCCAAAGAACCGATTCGTTCATTGAAAATGTGCACAAATACGCTAAATGTTCGATGGAGTGATGATTTTCATATATACTCTTTAGAGTGGACGCCAAGTTAGTTATTTGACCTTATCTGTTAATGAACTTAAACATTATTTTCTACTTATAGATGCGATAATTATGTCTGTCGATCGAGAAGTATACTGTCGCATTGAACCTGATCCCGATTTTAAAAGTTTAATGGTAAATAATAAGCCCATACCGGGATCACAATATTGGAATCAGAAAATCTCACCGTTTGACAAAGAATTTTATTTGACAATTGGACTTGGCGTTGGAGGCGTTAATGATTTTTCCGACGAAATTACTTGGACACCATCGAAAACATGGAAAAATACAAATAGAGGTCCAATGTTAAATTTTTGGAGAGCAATGAAACCAAACACCAATTGGCCGAGAAAAGGGTCAATTTTACAAATAGATTATATTCGAGTTCATGCTCTATAATGATCAAAATATATCAAAAATATTTATAAAGCGATTGTAAAATTTTTATTTTCTATAAATAACATTAATTAAGATCTAAAATAAAACAAACAGTACCGGCATGAATTGAAATTTAAATAAACTAACTATTCGAAAACTTTTTTCAGTGATAAGTACCAAGATCGTCGAAAGACTTAATAATAATTAGAAAAAAAAATTAAAAAACAATTCATGCAAGACACATTAATCCTAAAACGCTAAACTTTTTTTGTAACAAAAACGCAAAAGTGAGTCCAATGGACTCCGCATATACTCGTAATTTCTATAAAAATAAAAGTTTTTGGAATTATGTGCGGAGTCCAAAAAATTTCAACATACGAAATTGTTTTGTTTCTTTTTTCTATAAAACTTAAAAATACAAAAAAGTTATTGGTCTTTTATTGCTCAGCGGAGTTCAATGGACTCTGTTTGGCGCTTTAGGGTTTAAAAGGACCGACCATGTAAAACATACAAAAATAATAAATAAAATTAATATTAAAGCATTTGTGGTGCTATAATTGTTGATATTGTAGCAGGTACACTGAATGCAATCAGTGGAGCACCTGTAAATTCTGTTATTGTAACCACCGGTTTGATATCATTCTCATATTTTATCAATGGTTCCGAAACTGTTTGATGACTTTGTTCGGCAATATTTCGATTTTGATTTTCATGTTTCATTGTATGAGCTGTGGAAAATCATAAAATTTGCATATATTTTTTCTATATACAAATAGAATAGGGAAAAAAAAAGTTCTAGAACTTACTTGCCAATGATGTATATGTCATAAAGTCCATTTTACAAAACTCACACGAATATGGTTTTTCACCGGTGTGTATTCGCATATGCGCTCGCATAGCCTTTAGTAATCGAAAGTTTTTCTTACAATAAGTACACTGATGTGGTTTCTCGCCGGTATGCCGTCGCATATGAATATTTCGATCACCCGACTGAGCAAATGTTTTATTGCACATATCGCATGCATAAGGTTTTTGTTTAAGGTGGACACCATTAATGTGTATACGAAGATGTTCGGCCCGTTTAAATGAATTACCACATTGTTGACAAACATGTTTACGTTCTTCGTTGTGAATTTTCATATGTGATGACAATGATGAGGGCAATTTAAATCCTTTATTACATAGTGGACAACAATATGGATAGATTCGTCCATCGGACGATGGTTTTGGTGGGACATCTTTTTTATTTACGGCCGGTCCACCATGTGCTGAATGTCTATGGTATTTTAATTGTTGAGCTTGGGCAAATGCTTTTTCACATGAATCACATTTATATGGTCGTTCGCCGGTATGCGTTCGCAGATGAACTGTTAGCGATGATTTTTGTACAAAATCTATATGTTATAAGTATCGTATGATTTTAATCACATGGCATCACTTTAAAATGTATTTTTTTATATAAGAACACATACCTTTGCCACAATGTTCGCACTGATATGGTCGTACACCTGAATGCTGTCGCATATGCATGACGAATGAACCACGTTGAATAAAATCTTTAAACAATTTTTTTGCGAACACTAATTATTTGTGCAACACTAATTCTGTGCTCTCAAGTTAAAACAACTTAAGTCATTTTTTCTGAATTACGAGTAGAGTAAGATAAAGGTTTTGGATAAATCTCTGGAAAAATCTGTAAGAGCTAAATACTTTAATTTTTTATGACGGGATGAATGAAAACACACCATA
>JANSTT010017535.1:0-16759 GCA_026745375.1 Platyura marginata
TTTCGATAAAATATCTAATAAATCCCTCTCACTTCTATTACATATTATGTTCAATCAATTTCAAACACTCCCCCAATGCCATACATTGTGCTGCAAAACTTTATTAAAAAAAAAAGAAAAGCTTATGATGGGAAATGTTGTTACGATGCCGGTTGCCGATTACATAGCACAATAGCTTTTTGCAACATTTCCCATATAAATGCATTAAAATATATAAATTTTACTACTGAACTGTTTCCATCGATAGAAAATACTTATTTATGATTGCGTAGAGTTGCTCATCAAGTTGCGATTCATTTTTATTGAACAGTTAAATCATAAAATCGCCTATTGTACAGTAAATGGATTGTTTTTAAAGATACTTTGTTGCATAGGTTCTATATATATTGTAATGTATCGAAATATGACGATAGAAAATACTTTTAACAGCCAATCAATAATATCGACATTTGATAGGATAATAAAAGCTTAAAAGCACACGATATACGACGTAATATTAAATTCTGTCGGGTAATGTTAATAATGAAATTGAAACAATGAACTTTATGTTCACGTAACTCAAATCAATTAAATTTTTAAATAATTACTGATTACGTCATTTATTTATTACGTACAGAAATTTATAATTACGCGACTCTCGCACAGACCTTGATTGTTTATCGCTTCAAAATAAAATGCACAGAAAAATAAATCATCTTTCTGTTGATGATTGTGTAACGTACACAACAACTAAAAACGGAAATGCGTGTAATCAGTTTTAAATACAAATTATTTCAGATTGTGATAACATGACAACCAGAAGATTATTAGGTATTTAGAGAATTCATTTGCGAATAAATTATGAGTAAGTAAATAAGATTTCCGTAATATAAAAAAATTATCAATCGAAATTCTTCTGTTATGCTGCTGACGCATCCTGTCATTAACTTTATAGCGGCGATTCAACATTTTGTGTCTGATGTACATTATGTATGTACAATGTACGTATAATCATTACAAACATAATCGACCAAGGTGTTTAGGTAGTACAGAAACTTAGTGGGCAAAGTAATATACGCCTATTTCAAAGGATCCTGCAAAAACTAACCGAACAGTCCGAAAGGAAATTGTACGGCTGTAACACCTATCATAAACTAGCTACTTTTTCTTTCCTCAACAGACCATACCACCTAAGTACTACAACCGTGCGCGCTACAACCCTTGGCCTCCTGCAAAACTTTCCTCCACTTTATTTTCTATTTATTCTTTCCAGTTCCCGGCTACTCTAACCGTTCGAATATCCTTCACTACGCTGTCCATCCATCTTTTTTTTGGTCTTAGTTGATAACGTACGGTCGCCAGAATCTCAGTCAGTATCTTTTTTGGTTTTTGATTGTTATCGATTCTTACAAAATGTCCTATTCATCTGAGTCTCTGTGCTTTTATCTGTATTCATCGTTTCGTTCTATGACATAGATACCCTCCGCTAGAGTTGGCCCATAAATTTGCCGCAGGATTCCATCACAATACAAACATTCTAATTTAATGTACTACATTTGACACACCTCTTAAAAAGTTCTTATTCTGACAAAAATTGTAGTCTCTATCCCTTGCACCTCACACAGAATAAATGTTGTTTTTTAAAAAAAAATTAAATTTTTTCATATAAGTATGATCCTATTAGGAATAGAGGATATACGACTGATACTTGATCCCAAATCGTGTTATAGAATACCAATTTTAAGACGACATTCATTATGGAGACCCTGATTAAATAGGTAAAGCAGATAAATATAGTTAATTATTCGCTAGAACCATTTATTCACAACAACAACAAAAAAACTAGCCCACCTTGCGGTATTAAATTAAGGTTGATTTAAAGAAGTGACTACACTTAATTGCTCAACAATTTTTTTTTTTTTAAATTAATCTGTAGCGCCACATTTAAATCTATTTTTAAAGTAAGCAGAAGTATTGCAGAAAGAAAAATATATTTTTTATGTTTGTATATTTATTCTTATCAAGTTTACTATAAATTCTCCATTACTAACAAATTAAAATGTAAAAAAAAAACCTAATATCCGCCGTTGTGGCAATAATTTCCATCCTATCTTTATGTCTCTTATTCCACTACTCAGTTGCTTTTCGTTGTAGTAAGAAAGTCAATGTAGTTCAAGAGCATTTGCATTTTATACTCGAATAAAATTTATGCAAATTGCTAGTTAAATAACTATTCGGGCGATGTTGATAGTTGAGGTATACGGGTTATACATATACATATCTAATGAAATCAAAGAAGAGTTACAAGAAAATATCTCAAACTATGTATGCATATATGTATGTATGATGTCCATATGTATGTATGGATATATAAAGTGAGGAAGAAAAAAAACCCATGTTGGAAAACAACATAATTTCACAATGTACATATGTAGGTCGTAGGAAGTATATTGATGTCTTACTCAACGAAAAATGTCTGTTTTGTGTATTTCTAAGTGGAAAACTTTTTTTCTTTCTTTTCTTTTTATCGTATACCCAAAGTATTGTCTCGCCAAAATAAATGCGTAGTTATTAAAATCAACCGAACAACACACATTTGCCGTGAATAATAATAAGATTTTCAATTGACGTACAAAATATTTGTTTACATAATCAGCAGAAATAAATTTATGCATGTAAGTACTACGGTACGGTACTAGTATCACCGAATGTTGTCGCTGTCATTGTCTTCTGTTTTCCTGATTTTGATTAGATTTATTATAATACGTATACAACACCCTAAAATTCTGTATCTCTATTCTATAGTCGTATTTTTCTGATTGTACATGTACATATGTATGTAGAGGTACATATATACCCAGGCCGGAAGATCACTTCCGCGCCTCCAGTTTGTTTATTATAATTGTCCTGGGTTTTAAAGTATAGTTACGTAAATCATCATGTACAACACACAGACTCATAGCCAGCGCGCTTGATGACGTTGAATTTTACTATATTTATATATCTCTCATTACTCAATTTTCATTCATGTTTTTCATATATCTCAAACAACTCGTTTAATGAATGATTAATTTGGCAACGAGTATACAAACATTTTTCTGTGGTGGGTATATATTTAGTAACAGTAGAATCACCGTACAAGGAACTAAATTAAAAAAATAATTGAAATTAAGTAAGTATTATTATTTTTGATGATAAATATTGAATACTTGCCTGAGTGTACATATTTAGTCATCGAAGACATATTCGGGGACTTAGTAAATCATACATAATGATACAATTCATCATCAATTATTTTGATTTCTTCACGAATCTTAAGAGCCATTATGATGATAAAGGTAAAAATTGAATAGAATTGAAAGTCGAAACTTATTTAATTGTCGAATGGAATTATTAGCCAGGAGATTCACGTTGTGAATAGTTTGGCTTCAGTTTTGATAGAGCTTTTTTAGTACAGCCAGTGAAGGCCTCTATCTTTGTACTTTTACAACAATTTAGCTGAAAACAGTTAAACTGTCAAAATCCACAAATTCTCCTACTTTAGATATTTTTTCTAACATTTGAAATGTTTTCTTCGTTGAATTCACAATTTTTAGCAATTATTCTCTGAAATGATGCCTTTAGTGCTACAGTTTTAAATGGAATCCGACCCACTCGGGTCAAAGCTCAAACTCCGTACTAGAGAAAAACACTGAATATTTTACTCCCAGACATAGATCGACCGTATCAAGGGCATTACCTCTACAACTCTATAAATGTGCCTTATTCCATATTCGTTCACCAATTCCTCTAAATTATTCACGTGCCTTTTAAAAGTTATTCAGAGTATCAAACCCCATCGATTATCTAGAAGGTAATGCCAACGAAAATTTTGTACTAAGAAAAATATGTATGGAAGCAAAAATGTGATTATTCTGACGACATTATTTGCTAACAAATTATAGACGAGAATCGTCCACAATAAAAAAATCATTGAAAGTATTCCCATAGCCAAAAGAAATACTGTGGACCGAACTAAACACGAGATTAATTTCGAATAACAATTTCAAGACTTTACTGTACCATTACTGTTTGTTATTTTGTCAACACCGTCAATATTACGCTGTTATAATGAACATTATTTTTATAAAAAAAAAATTTATTTGTTCTAAGACTGTCTGCCTAGCCTATGGGGTTATGTTTATATAGTAAATAATGAGGTGCATATTAAATGATGATTTTTATTTTTATCGTCATCACAGCTCAGTTAATGTTCAAATACACAGTAACTTTAGTTACTAAGTATTAACTTTTTATTATATTTTTCATTGTTAATCTAAATCTAAAATCATTCCATGCCAAAAAAAAAAAAAATTGTCGTTTAATATCGATATGCGTAAATTTGCGTGACCTTAGGCTTGGCGCCAGAAGTTGGAGTTCGACAATAAAATTGTATTACTCTGATAGGTTTTTTTTTTTTTTTATTTCTTGTATGTTGAAATTGTTGGTAGTAGTATGAGAGCAAATGAGGACATTTCTTATGAATGAAATGTTGTGAAAAAAAAAACAATCAATATTTATTATATGTTCACATTTTGTATTTGTCGAGTTTTGTTTGTTTAGCTGATTTTGGTAAAGTCACTCGATACAACCTTGTATGAATATTGCATGAATGTATAGAAAAGGTCAATTGTGAAGCTGACCGGTAGTAATGTAAGAAAAAATTAAATGAAATTTGTATTAATAAAGTTTCTGTCGACAAATAAGTATTACGGAGAATATTTATCGACAAGTTATTCTTACAAATTCTATTTTGCTGTTGTTTATTTAGTCCATATTTGTAAGTAAAAATAAGGTAATAATAATTAAAAGTGTAAATAATTTCTGTATTTAATTTGTACATGGTCCCTTATACGGTTATTCCTCTTTGAATATTAAACAAATTTATTTAAATTTTTATTTTAAGGATTGTCAAATTTTCCTCTTCAGTGTTTGAATGTAAGTTGTCTGCTGAATTGATCTGAATTTGTAGCAAATTTTTGGTAATGTTAGATTAAAAAAAAATTAAAAAGCAATGTTTTTTTGCTTAGCGATTTACAAAGAAAATTACCAATTAGAAAATGTTATTAGTAGGACATTTTCGTTCTATAAGTACAGAAAAATAGAACATGTGTTAAGTGTTGTTTTTGTGATTTATTTATTTATCGTATGCTTTCTTAGTACACCCAGTGGGGTCTCTATTTTTGTACTATTACATTAGTTCAGTTCAAAACACTGTAACTGCAAAATCCCACAAATTCTCATAATTCAGATGTTTTTTCTAACATTTAAAATGTTTCCTTTATTGAATCGACCATTTCTAGTAATTATAATGATGCCCTTTAAAAGTTTTAAGTGGAATCTAACCCACTCGGTCCAAAGCTCAATCTCTGTACGAGAGGAAAACACTTAATGTTTTACTATCAAACGAGAATCGACCCCGGGACCTCTCTTTTCAAAGGCATTACCTCTACATTTGGTCGGTGATATGAGGTTCAAACAGCTCAAGTCGATTTTAAAGAATTCCTTAAAGTTTTTCACAAAATTTAATTTGACTTTCGGAAAATTAGTTCCTATTACGCAAATTTATAGACTGACATTCAACTTGTCTATATACTATGAGTATACATAGATTTAGAACAAGAAAGTGGAATCAAATTACGTATAATGAAAGTTGTTTCTTAAATAATCTTATGGAGTGTAGAGATTTGTTTACCTTTACTATAAAGGAATTTAGGAGTTCTTTATTTACTTCTTTGGCCTTGTTCAAACTTCTTTGAGTAGATCAAAAGGATTTAATAAAAATTCATCTAATAATTATTAAATAAATTATAATAGAAATTAGTGATATTCAAAATTAAAAAATCGTTTAAAATCAAAGGAGAAAAATTCAAAAAATGATTTGAAATTATATTTAAAAAATGGTAAATGTTGACACGTCGTATCTAATTCAAATTTTCTTATAAAACAATCAATTCTCTTTTCTCTCTGTATCTCATCTATTCGTTTGTGGTATTGCCAAATCATTGATCCCATAGGTTTTCACACCAAAATGTGTACATTAACCTCCAGCCTCTTAGACATGTTCACACACACAATCGTTTTTGATTAGTTTTATGTGGTTTTTATCTTAATTATATTTTTTACGAGTCAAATTACTGTATATAGATAGATAAGTAATTCCATCAAGCCAAATAAAAAGTCTGAAATTGATTGTTTTGTAGTGAAATTGGAGTCTTGTAGTGAAATTAATTTTATTATTTTTTTTTTTTTATTACGATCATTCCTCACTGTACGTACACACAAAAAAGAACATTCGATTCCAATAATTTACCTGTTACCAAAATTATTTTTCCAAAAATCAGCCGCATCCGCTTTTGTAATCCGAAATTGATCACCAGCATATATTCCATTTGGAAAAATTGCCTTCAATTCACTTAACATATGCGAAAAAACTAAACTAAGTTTTGTGAGATTGCGTCGATAATGCGAATTCTCATCGAACATCTTCTCTTTGCCTTCTTTAAATAATTTTATTGCTTGTTTGCATTTTCGCATCAAATTATAGATAAAATGAATAAAATAATCATTTAAATGTAAAACAGACATTTGTTCCTCGTATTTTGAATAGATAAGACGAAGTCGCTGATATGTGTCCGGCAGGATGTCCAATATAAAGGGGGGACTATTTTTTAAATTCATTTTCGATTGTTGACAAAGTTTAACCACTTTGTCCATTAATTTCCATGTTTTGTCCAATGTTTTCTTATCGGTGGACAATTTCTGTGCTCCATAGTCGGAAAAAGCACCTTGAAGTTTTGATAAAATCGAAGAGATATTCTTCGATTGCTGCATGCGAGTCCGACTCGCCGCCATTTTGAAAACTAATTTATTTATTCTTTTTTTTCGAACTGTATTAATTGCACCATATAGAGAAGAATAAAAACTGAATTTCACTACACAAAAAATGAATTTAGCAAATCATACGTATACTATTTAACGAATTGATTTATACAACAAACATAAAACTATGTTTAACGATGATAGTAAGTAATTTTGATACAAATATTGCGAGCCGACATGATTGCACGAATTTACTTTGACATTTGTGAAGTTTTCTTTTTGACTGACGTTTGCGTCAGACACACGTGATCCAGCCCGCAAGTAGGTTATCAATTGTTAATTTTAAAAAAGAGTTTACAAACCTACTTGCAAGCCAAAATCGTTTCGATTGGTAAAAAAAGGTGGCAGCACTGACTTCTGTTTTAATACCATAAATTCGATTTTACTTCATCCCAATCGAAGGACGATGTACCGATGTAGAATAATCGATATACACTTACCTATACATTACATTATAAGCAGCATTTTGAATACGGCTTATTATGTACATTATACAAAGAAGCAACAGTTTTATAGAATGGTCAAGTGGATAATATGGCTATTTTGTACTCTGGCAATACTAAGCGGTAATAAAATTTAACACGAAACGTCAAATACAAATTTAAAACTTTGAATCTTCCGGATTTTATAAACAAATATTTTTACAAAATAAATAAATAAAGTATTTTCGAAGATCTAGTGAATATATTTTCTAATCAAGAAACATCCCCAAAGAAGACATTTTAAAATAATTATATAAATTGAAATAAACCACACAAAATGCTTCTATGTCGGGCATGCATGTCTGAAAGTTTGGCAGATTCACGATCACTTTTTGTAGATAATTTGGCGGAAAAATATCAATCACTAACGACGATACAAATCTCATCCGACGATAGACTCCCAACGTTACTATGCATACCTTGTGTAACAAAAATCATCGAGTATAGTGAATTCAGAAATAAATGCCTATCAACGGACACATCCTTAAGGAACATCGATTTCAAATCTGAAGATGAGCCTATTCTATTAAAGAGTAGTGAGTCAAGTAATTTATCTGAGGAGAGAGAAACTGTGTTTTCAGTATAATCATGCCATGACGAGATCAGCATATTGATGTTTAGATGCAATTATTGTTTTGTTGAATTTCATAACAAAGAGGCATTTGAGGTGCATTTTAAAGAACATGACTTATCTACATACATAAAAACGGAACCAGAACTTGATATAAATATTGATCCTGATGACAGGTCAGATGAAGATTTGAACAGTGCAAAAAGTAACGAAAAAGAATCTAGTCATTATTTGCCAAAAAAGACAAACAGTACAGACGATATAGAATCAAAAGATGATAAAAATAAATTTGATATCAATTTAGTTACATTTAAAGAAGATTCACCATCAATTCCAGCATTCACCAAAGAGACTGAAACAAAATTGATGAACACAAACATTAAAAATGATCATGTACCAACAGTATTTCAACCACGTATAAGTCTGCAGCTAGTTAAGGAATTTCAATGTCACATCTGTAAACATTATTTTATGTGCAAAGATAGCCATTTATTGAAACATATAAAAAAGATAGTAAATCTATTTTTATTTATTTATTTTTATTATAGGATGTAAAATATTTTCTTTAATTTTAGGAGGTAAAGCGTAAAGAAGATACTCCATCAAAAAAAGAGCTAGATTTGTGTGGAAAATCCTCACCAGTTATGTTCATCAAATGTGAAAACCAAAATAGTAAGTATTGGATTGTCAGGACAGTTTCTATATAAAAGAGTTTTTTTGTTTGTTTACATTACATGTTAGGTAGAAAGTTGTCCGAAGTAAATTTATATCTATAATAATACTTCTAAAACCGATTCAGATCTGTGTACGTTTTAATTCTTCAATTTTAACATTTTTGTTTTCATTTAGCAACATCCCGAGGAATGAACAGCGTTAAGAAACCCAATATAACAAGTCCTTTAACGAATAACGAAAAATGGATTCAAATAGCCATAGAGAATGCTCCGTGGAATGCTAATCGATTAAATAGAAAAAAACGAAAATTAGAAAATCAACCAAATCATCAAATGGTATCAAATACAAATCATTCTAACATCATAACCACTACATTCGAATCAGAGAATTCTATAGACACTTCATTGCTGCTTAGTTATAATTTTCAATTAAAAGATGAAACAAAATTTACATTCAAATTTGGCACCTATGACAATACAAAATTTGAATCGATTCATTCATTTATACAGGATGGGTTTCAAAAGATACTTAATCAAATGTTGGCCAGTCACAAAAACGACGATTACATCTATATAGAGGTACGGATACCATCAAAAATCGATTCGATTTGTTTGAATTTGGGTAAATTATCGGAAACCGATTCGAACAAATTCATCGATTTAATTGCATCAATATTGAAATCAACACGGTCATTTTATATTATTGATTTATTGGAAATTTCATTAACATTGTCTAAAAATCCAATTGGAACATACGAAATGCCGGTATGTCAAATGGCAATACAATTAACGGACGAACAAATTTTGATCCATAAAAAATATTCACTATTGGATCCAGGCATTTTAGTCGATAATTTATCGTTGCCAAAAGCAATTTTAATGGCCAAATGTTTGGCTGATGCCGATCTAGGGTTACTCAATCGATATGGATTACCAAAATCGACCAAACTATTTACCGATTTGGCAAATTTCGTTCGTAAAGCTGGCGTTAGTGTTATGATCAAAATGGCTGTAAATTAGTGGATGTACTGAAATTTCAACAAATATTACCAGCGTACAGTATCAGTGTTTGGTCATCAAAACAAATAACATTAATTAAGGGATCCGAACGTGGTCGAATTTTGAATATTTTATATTTGGAGAAATTGTCACATTTTGTAGCAATCAAAAAGTTTACGGATCTCTTTGCCGAAATGGGTCAATGTAGAAAATGTCAAGGATATTTTCAGCATATGTCAAAACATTTGTGTAAACTGAGTAATTCGTGTGAAAGTGGGGTTGCCACAATGTATATAATATAATTTGAGCTGGAGAGTTCTTTTACACTTAAACAGATATTGAGATGGAAAAACGCCAAATTAATAAGCTTGCATTTTTGCAATCGAAAAGTTTCTAATGACATTACGCCAATGGGCACCCTTTTATGTATACTGTTTGATCTGTGATATGACTCTGGAAAATACCTAAGATCATGGAAAATGACAAATATTCAGACAATTAAAAAAAACCTAAGTGTTGATGTACAACTCAAATTAGAAATACGTCCTGATCTATATTGTTGGATTTACAATTTTCTAAATTTACTCTTTCTTGAGCAAAGTTCCACTACAGTTCCAATACGAAGTGTTGATATTACAAATTAAATAAATGTCGCTTGGTGGTTAATTTGCAACGGGAACTTTTCGAACTTGGTCAAAGTTCAACTTGCTATCAACAAAAAAAAAATCACATCAAACTTAAGAATTTTGACAAGGTAAGAATTTTTTTATTTAATATTTAAAACAATTGTACAAATTGAATTGTAGGCAATTTAAATTAAATTAATTTATTTTTTAAAATATAGTTTAAATTTAAAGACATTTACTAGTTTATTGCCAAAGAATTAAATTTGGTACATAGACCAATAATTTCAAATTTATCTGACCGTGACATAACTGTTATAAACCATTGAGTTCTTATTATTTTAAAACTATAACATTATTGGATGTTTAGTACCTTTATGATAACAGAGAACCCTAAAAGTACTTCTTCATATATAATTATTTAGTATCTAAAGGAAGCTTCTATTTTTGTTTTAAATTACTTAACATTTAGATGGATTCAATTGTGTGCTAAATCCCTTACATCAAATGCCATAACATCCAAAATTTTGTAGAAATGCAAACATTTTAATGAATACGGGAGTAAAATAAAATTGATGAAAGTGCTATACCATCGAATGAACTTGGAACTGATTTAGCGCCCACAATTTGGAACAGGTTAAATTAAAGAAATATTGTAGTAGGACAAATAATAAATCTCTAATTTTTAAGAGTGTCTCTCGAAGACTTTCACCATATAGACACTCCGTTTTTATAATAAACGTACGAGTATGTACCTATAATTTCAATTTATCTATGGAAACAACTGAAGGTCAAACGAAAGGGACAATGTGATGATTATAATACGCCCTATCGCTTAAATGTTGATTGACTGTTATAAATATGTAGGCTGGTGGTAGTTGGAAGTGTGCTAGGCGGCATAGTAAAAACACTTTTTTTATTCTAAATTTTAAAAAAATCATTCTTTCGATTTTGTAAATTACATTACAATTACACATAGTTGACAATAAATAAATTACTTATCGTATTAAATTGTATAAAAGGTGGTAGACTTCTAAAAATGTAGTATATGTAGTTTCGTCGTCTCGTATTAAATGCTAGGCAGTTTTGTTGACTAAATATCTAATTAAATGTATATTCCTATTAGTAGTATATATTCTACGTTTAAATTACTAAATTAATTAACTGTACAAAAGATTTATTATTAATTAATACCTACTATTTTTTATATTTAGTGTTTAACAGCTACTATTAATTATCACTATTATCAGAATGTGAAACAGAACTAATTACAAAAAAAAAAACGAAAAAAAAAAATCAATTTTCAAAATCTAATATAGATAATTGTGCGTTGGCTCTTCGGGTCGACCGCATGGTCCATAGTGTTGCATTTGTACTAAACTCCTTGAGCGACAGCTTTCTATGCCCAAAAAACATTCATTCGAATACGTTTTGGCATCCGTACCACAAATCGGTTCAAATTCTTGTGAACAAATTCGTGCACAACCCTTAAACGTAAACGCAGCCAAACATCGTTTCATCGGTACGATAAACATGTGTTTGCCACAATTTTCCTGTCTCATATCGCATTCGGATCGATAAAATTTATTATCCGAACCGCAGACAAAATTTTGCGGTTCATTATCACAATTTGAATTGCAATGAGCGGTTGTGGCACAATTTGTCAACGATACCGGTACGACGCGTGTGCCGCATGTTTTCTGTTTCATTTCGCACAAAGATCGGTACGCATTACCGTCAGAACCACAAATTGGACCCATTGTTGTATCATCTTCATTGCATTTGTCGGTGCATTCGAATATTGCCGATTTAAGCTTAGTGCAGGAACCGACATGAGCTAAGGATACACCGCGTCTGAAATTTAAAATTAAATTTTAAACAACAAAACTTAACTCAATTTCTATAGGGCTTTCTTACAAACATGTGGCTTGAGCCAATTCACATTCGGTTTTGTATGTTTTCGAATCGGTTCCGCATAGGTAATCATTTTTGGATGATTGCAAAAGTCCACCGTACTTTTCCTTACACACTCCGAGCTGCTTGCATCGCATTAAACGTAAATTGCATCGATCCATTGAGACACTTTGAACTGGTTTTCTTTGTGATCTAGAAATTGAGAAAGAACGGATATAAAAGTGCGATAATGTACAATTCCCAGACAAATGGTTTTTTTTTAACAATTAGATATATGCGAAAACTTACCCACAATTCAGCATCTTCATTTCACACAATGAACTATAAATATTCCCATCACTGCCGCAAACCATTTGCTGTGGTGTTTTCGAACAATCCGTCAGACAGTCTTCTATCTGATTACCGGCTGTTCCAGTTCTTTCCTGTGTCATACAAAACGATATTGGCACCTCAAATACATGTTTTCCACAATTGGTCGCCCTCATTTTGCATGCACTTGCATATAGACGACCATCTGATCCACATGTGGGACGTGCAACTCGCCAACATGATTCACGACACATACGTGTACTTTGACAGTGTTTGCGATTCGTTCGAACCTTAAATTTAAAATGTTTCCAACGATTTTTGTCTAAAGATATTAATTATGTCTTATCACTTACAACACCTTGACCACAGGTTAACAATTTCATTTCACATGTTGAATTGTAAACGTTGCCATCGGACGCACATGTTGGGCCATCTTTTGGTGCACTTTTACAATCAACCGGACATGATTCTCGGATGGCGCTTGTATTACTGCATGAACCAACATGAGCAAGTGATACGGCCGCTTTACCTACACGGCATGCCTGAACACGAAGCATACATCTGAGATGAATTAATTTTTTTGGTTTTCTATATTTGTCACATGGTCTAATCAAATAATTTACCTATTCAAATATGTTCGACCGTCTGTGCCGCAAACTGGATCCTTTTCGGCAGGACATCGATGAAGACAGGGAGAACCATTTGCTCTTTCGCATCCAGTTGAATCTTCCTGGAAAATAATTGCGTTAGAAAATTTATGTATTTGGTTTAATTCCATCATCAATTGATTTATACAGATTGAATCTGTGATTTATTCACATGGAATACAATTAATTCTAAACATGAACATGAACATCCTATAATAACTTAGCACATACAGATCGCAAAATGCTTACAATATTGCAGATGATATATTTTCTAGGAAACAAATTGTACCCATAGATAGTAGATAATTATATATACAACTAAATGCCTGGCAATAACTCACCTTAACGCCAACCACTCCATTTCTGGAGCAAGTTTTCTTCTTCATTTCGCATACGTTTGCATAAATTAAACCATCTGAACCACATACCGGTTCTTGTGGAGTACTTAGCGTGGGACACGATCGCGGGCAATTTGTTGATATCGCCTTAGTTTGTCTACTTGATAGGTCGTCTATTTTCACTGTTGTTGTTGTTGTTGCATCTGTAATTAAGAGAAATTATTGCTATTATTGAGTTGTTCATTAAGTCAATTATTATCGTGTGAATCGTGATATTTACTTAGTTACTTGCTATTCATAAGATTTGTTTACATTTCTCTTATGTTTTATTAATGATTTATGATCAATGTCAATTCACAACCGTACAGGTCATGCAGGTCGTCAACGAAGCCACAGGGAACCTTTTTATTATTTGAAATAACGTTGTACTGGTTTTTTATTGTTGTTGTTGTTGTGTGAGAGCTAATTGTAAGTGAGAGGTTAGATTTTTTCAAAAGAAAGATCGTTCCTAACACAAAGAAACGAATGCCCAACAAAATGTATGTCAAGGTCATAAAATGAGGATTATCTATCTAGTTCAGTACATATTAATGGTCATGCAAACGTTTTAAATTTATTATTGCACCCTTTCAAAGTGTACCGTTTGCATTACGCTAGAACCGACCCTAGAGTAGATTTGGTAGAATTTATTTGATTAAGTACAACTAATGACGAGTACAGTTTTTTTTTTTTTTTTTGTAAAAGAGGGTGCCTATTGGCAACAACACTTAGGCCGACTAAGGGCCCATTGTGTCCCTCTTTGTGAACGGCAGGTTTTAGTTTAAGGGTGGGGGAGGGGGGGTTATCAGACAAACATTTACGGATTCAGTCAGCCTGTTGTTCTTACGAACTCCAGTAAGCTATGGAGGTTCAGCTCCCTTAGGTACTCCAGATATTCGAAACTGAAGACCCCCAGTACAGTACTGAAGCACTAGAATACTTCAAAGAATACTCGTAATAAGTACCTACATATTTGTATTAAATGCTCAAACTTTAAGTTTCTTCTTCTTTCTTCTGTACTTTGAACCAACTCTGACTAGTACAATAATTATACATATTTTGTTTCTTGTAAACATTTTTTTTTTCATTAACTTTCTTCCGGTAATTAAAATTACTGAATTTTTTGTAAGCTCAAACAGCGTACTTTAAAATGACTTGTCCAACAAAATATCAACGTTGTTGGGCGCCAATAAATCGAACTCTCTATATATAAACATTTCTTTCATTTCCAAAAATCAAATGGACAGTTTTTCGATTTACTAGTCCGTTAAAAGTCTAAAAAACTACATATTTTACATGATCTCAAAAAAAAAAAAAAAAAAATCATGCACCAACACAATCCAAAATTTGTGGTATTCAGTTTGCTTTCATTTGACATATAAATTGTTAAATTTCGATTTCATCACATTATATTATCTCTCTAAAAATGTATTGATGATTGACAGGCCACAGTAAAAGTTCAAAAAAAGTCAACGACTACAAAAAAAAAAAAAAAAACGGACCAACTCACATTGCTTAAATTTATTCATTCACTTAATTGAATTGAAAAATGAATGAATAAAACTACAAAAAATAAAATAAAATAGAAATTAAGTATGTGCTATAGGTGGAATATAAAGTAATCCAAAACGATTAGTTAGATATTAAATGAGATGTATATTATTTGAATTATAATTTTTTTTTTTGCTTCTAACTACTATATACATATACATACATATTACATATATACATATGTATGTAGTTAATTATAGAAGTAAATTATACGAAGGTAATATAATTGCACATCTCTTTTTATTTAATTATACGTTTTTCGATGATGTGGGTTAGAGATTTTAATATGCAGATCACTAGCGATGATGATGATGACTGAATTTATTGTACTATAATTTTCCGTCTTATTAATAAAATAATCATTTTCAGTTACTTAAGTATGGTTTTTCGTTTAAAAATAAATTTATGTATATATAATTAATGATACCATATCTTGGCAGTGAAAAAAAAGGATATTTAGGCCGATCATCCACTACATGCGTTTTCATACGAATTGCGTTCATCACAAATGTGACGAATATATGCGAATGATCCAAATACACTGAAATGTATGTATCGTCCACTGTATGCGATACAATTTGTGCGTTTTCGTCCGTTTCCACACAACTTCGAACTATCTTATTTTGATGGGATTTTTCGTCCGAATTCATGCAAATTTTGACATAATTGTTTAATAAATGTTTAATTCAAACGAATTGTGTTTTGTTATTTTACGACTACGAATAATTGTAATAATATTTTAATTTTTTAGTAAAAAAAATGATGAACATTGTAAAATTAATTAATTTAATACATGAAATTCGGACGAAAACGCATCCTTTGAACGGAAACCAACATATACGAATTATGACGAACTGATTCGAACGCAATTCGTACGAAAACGCGGCTTTAACGACGAAAAAAAGTATAAAAAAGTAAATTTTTGAAAATTAAAAAAAGTACAAAAAAGGACGTTTTATTAAAAGCAGAAGAGAAATTTCAATTTTATTGTCACTATTTGCAGCAACGTCAACAGACATTGCTCCAGGATTAACATTTTGCGACTTCTTGCGAAGAAGAACTGATTGCGTTTTTAGCCACTCGTGAAATTCCAAGCAACTATATAATACAAATTAACATTAACGATCAAAATGGATTTTGGCGCTCTCGACTTTCCAAATTTGTTTTGTTTTCGCAAAAACACGCTCAACGAGTGTTGACGACGCCGGACAACAAAGAACATATTCGAAAAGAAATGAATTTAAAAAAGTTTTTACTTTGTAGGCAAATGGAAAAAAAGGATAAAAAAAAGTATGAGGAAAAAAGTATCAGCATTGAAAAAAAAGGATGATACTTTTTAAAAAATTTACCATTATAAATCTAATTAAAGGAAATGAACAAATTGTTATATTCATTATTAAAAAGTATTGTTATCAGTTTCATTCTTATCACCATATAGTAACACTAAAAATGTAAGGCCAATCACATATTTGAGTACAACAAGCACAAATTATCAATAAACTTAAGTGTAATTGTACGGTTTTACGAGAACATTAGGGTTTCTGAAAACTCGGGTTTTTAGGACTCGGCATATTTTACTTTTGCAATTAACGACACCTCTAGGGATTGCAAATTTTGACGAAAATAAAAAAATCAGAATTCGAAATTCGAAATTAAATATTTTCGGAATTCGGTCGAATTCCGAAATATTTTTAATTTTTTTATGTCTATAC
>JANSTT010017536.1:0-16752 GCA_026745375.1 Platyura marginata
TAAAGGAACCCTAAAAAAGTGGTTCTGATAAAATCTAAGACCACTTTTAATTTTTCATACAACGTCGCCCCATCCTAATGGACATACTTAGTTATTTATAAACTCTAAGTCATTTTTACTTAAATTAGGATATGAAATTATATTCAAGGTATGGTATGTACAAATTACTATAGTATAAGTATTTTTTATGTGCGTTAGGTGGTATTGTAAATAAGTAATAGGGGGATTATCCCTTCGACCGCCTCCCATACAATTTTTTTTTTGTAATAAACGCGGTTTTTTCGATTTTTCTCCCACTGAAAGAATATTTTTTATGCTGCATTGTGACCCCATCCCTCGTTAACAATTACAATTTGTAAATAACCCTTTTAGAACTCTCCATACAAAATACCTAATGAATAACTTCACTTAAATCTCACCGTTATGGAAATCTCGTAAATTCTTTACACCCAAAATATTGTACCTAATGATTTCAACTTTCAAACTTATTTATTCATAACTCCTTTCGTCAGATTTTCTCTCTCTATGAAAAGCTATAGAACTTATCTTGTCCCTATAAATATATTATATCATAAAAAGGATCATTAAGCATTATGAGAATAAAATAATTTTACTAAAATCAGTCATTTTATTAATTATTGTAGAAAGCCTACTGAATAAAGGCTAGAAATCGTGTTAGCACTGACCAATATACCGAAAACGTACTTTTGAAAGTAGATAATGAAGAACATAAATTATAAATTTTCATAAAACACAAGGAAGTTATAATGAAGTTTTAAATACATAAATAAGTAAACATAATAACAGAATTAATAAATTATTTTGTCTTTTAAATTTGTCTTTTAAATTTGTACAATTGCCAAAAATATTGGTCAATAAAAAATAACAATACAATACACAATTTAATTTTGCAAATTCTTCCATTAGTCTTCCTTCAGTTTCAATTTCAATTCAATGGCAAATTAGCAGGGAATTATTTTGACGGAAATCATTCATTAATCTAATAGATGATAAAAATCGAAAGCTAACAACAGAAATTTTGTATTGTCGACGTGTATATATATTGCGCATTAATATTGATTACATATTCACTTAAAATTTTGAATCAATTTAAATTCTATAGTGAATGATTAAATTTAGCAAAAAAAAATGCGAATTTAAAAAAAAAATAAATAATACAGACACAAACCATCATATTTTTGTTAAAGCAAGAGAAAAAAAAACGGTTTTTTTTTCAACGAGATAATATTTACAGTATAAAAACAATATTAAATTTAACAAGCAGAAGAAGTGAAGTAATGATTTCTTTTGATGTATGTAACCAAATTTTTTGTTTGCAAATATATTCTTTTAAATAAATGTTGTTTTGATGTTTATGGTGTGCGGTAATAAATGACATATAATTATAAGAAAAAAATTATTTTCTAAATTGACAATGTTTGTAATTACTTGACATTTGTGTTCCTAGATGGTTACAATTACTGTCTTTCAAAAATTAATAAAAAAAGCAAAAAAAAAAAATTTTTTTTTTTGTGTGTAACCAAAATACCTAATTTATTTTATGAGTGTAGCTCATTAGCTGCTATTTTTACTGATGGATATCTTAAATCTATTAAAACTTGGTGATTTATTGATGAATGAAGTAGTTTGTTTGAAAATTTGTTTACTACTACACTGTTGATACTTAGGTATAAATAAAAAACCGCATAACCTATAGATAGAGATTCGTCTAACAACATAATTACTATTTAAATTGAAAATTCGCACTTAAAACCATAGAACAATGATTACACCTTTCATATTTGGTTTAAAGAAGTCATTAATCAAAATAAGTGCAATTTAAATATACAAATTGAAATGTCAAATTTTTTTGCAATAATTGAATACCAAGTTATTGTTACGTCATGGGAAGTCATGAAGCATATATAGTTAGAATAGACAATAAAATATTATATGGACCTAGATATATAGTAGGTAGGTACAAATATTTGCCTCCTGTCTATTAAAATATTAAATTACGCAATTTTTTTTATTTAAAATTATAAATGACGATTGTCAACACGATGATGTAATTGTTTTAAATTCAGGTAACTTGGCCCGCTAAATTAAGAAATTTGAATCGAAAAATCAAAATAAAATTCCCAAATTTTTTCTTACATATTCTTTAGGTTTTCAATAAAAAAAATTCATATCTCCAAAACTACGGGACCATTGTTCGGAGAACTTTTTTACTTCAATTAGCTGCTTCGAATATCTATTAGAAAAAAAATATTTACCAAACAACAAGTCACACCCAAGATTATCTTAAACTTAGATAGATATCAATTACAATCTTTTTTATGAGAATGATGCGCTTAGGTAAATATAACCGTGATTATAGTTCAATTGTGTCACAAGTTGCATTTCAGTTAATATAGGCAATTACACGAGAATTACTTCGTACCTTCATATCTGTGGAAAATATTTTATCATGCAACTAATACAGTTAGACTAAATATTTTCTTTAACGCAGTTATATCCATAGCGATATATATAAGTGCAATTACTATTTAATAGTAGAACTTTTTATATCCATCAAAAGATTGCTTTTTATTACTTAAATAGTAGAATCTGAACTTTCAACTTACCTAAATAAAGGAATACTTACAAACAAACAAACAAAAAACAAATAAAAAGAAAAAAAAAAACTAATTGGAATGTCAACCTGTCAACTCTGTCTGCAACATATCAAAGTAGATCAAAGAACTTATATGACATATATGTAGGGACAAAACGTACGTAATGTGTTCTTTTCATCTTTTTCATGTATCCTGAAAATATATCACAAATTCCGATAGTTTTTATTGAATATTTTCACTTATATAATAACAATTAATATCTTCGTAAAAGTATAGTCAATTTAATTTAATTTATTACCCGGGAATGTCAAAAGTTTTAATTTTTATGAAAAGTACACGGAAACAGACGGACAAATTTTACGAGACCTCTTTTACCGTCTTTAGTGTCTAGCCAATATTCTTGGTCTTGTTCCATAGCAAATTTCCAAAACCTACAAGTGAAAAAATAATTTTAAACCCATGTCAACATACATGCCCGACGCCCGAGTAATATGCACCATTTTTGCAATGAATATCAGTGTCAGTGTCAGTGTTCACCTATTTTGATGAAATATGAATATCTCAAAAAATCTTAAATCAAATCTGCTTATGCGGTTAAGATCGTGCATACCAAATTATGTTATAAAATAAATACGACATTGAATATTAGGATTTAAAAAAAATGTGGGCTCAACCTTTTCCCCCATATCAAGAGTCATTGACAAATCGTGATAAAAATGGAAAAAGAATTTCGATAGCCTATCCTTTTTATACTTAACATTTATGTGTAACAATCCAAAACTATTTCAAGGCAATCCCAAAAGATATAAAAAATAACTAAAAACGGAATTTTCCTTCAAACATTTTTAAGATGCTTCTGAACAGTAATTTTATATAAACAGGCAGGTACATGTCCGTATCGAAAGAAAAAAAACCGCCGAAAAACCAAAAATATTATTGCACACAAAGGTCGACCGAATAAAATTCACATTCACCTGATTTAAAAGAATAAAAATGCATGACACTGAAAAAACTAATTACACATTGTACGAAATAAATTTGGAAAAAGTAAGCGGATGTAGAGGATTAAGAAGCAAAAAAAAAAAAAAAACAATTTAAATGGCGGTATTTCTATTGATAATCTTCAAACATCAAAAAGATGATAAATGAAAAGATGCAATTCAGATAAATAATAATTAATTAAATAAATTAAGAATGCGAGTAATAATGTTTGCTAATTTCTAGAACCAACCATCGCGCGTTAATGTCAAAATATAGATTTTCATGTGGATTTTCGATTACTTATTGTACAGATATTTGAATGCAACAACAATAACTTTATTATGTAATTTTTTTGTTATTTAATTTCTTAAATAATTACACTGTAGGCAGAATAATTTTTTTTTTTTTATTTTATTTTTTTTTTTTTTTTGGCAATAATTATTCAGCGATGATATTGCAAATTAATTGTAGGCAAAAGCGATTTGGTAATGCCATTGCGTATAGCTAGCTAATTGAAAATTCCAATTTGTAATAGATACAAAAGTAAATGTTAACTTGAAAGCCCATAAATATCAAATTTATATTAGATATCTATTGTAGTAGTGAATTGCCTGGCTTGTGGACGCCTATATAACTAGATGTCAATATATCTGATACACCTTGAGTTGATTTTGTACCGCTATTATAAAAATATTTAGTTGATGATGATGATGATATCCAAAAATGGACTATAAACTTTGCAACATTAATTTTTGCTAAAAACTTGTAGAAATTTATTTATTGCTGAAAAACTAATTTTTCTGTAAAAATCGTTAGTTATGCTAATTAAGTAGATATATAAATAAATATATATATATATATATATTTTTTGTAATAAAAACGGGAACCTTGACTTTTGTAAATGACCTAGAATTTTTTTTTTGTATTTACGTTGTGTAGCATGTAATCCGATGTGTTGTTTTAATTATATGAGAATGGTCGGTCAGGTGAAATCATTCCAGTCTATTATTAAGTTATTAAAATGTTCAATAATTTCAAATGTTTATATTACAGGTTGTTTGCATATAATTTATTAGCATTGGTTAATATTATTCATGATTGAGTGACCCCACATTGTCATATTATATTAAAATCGTTTAGCTTGACAACATGGCTCGTAAATTGATTGCACTTAAATTGATTTAATTGAATTGCCTCAACATAATTGTTGTTAATACTCGGTATATTTAAAGAAAATGTTTTATTAATAATTTTATGAATGCAAAATGATCATATACTCGTATAAAAGCACTTTTACCATATATATCGTGTATAGGTATGTACTTAATATGGATTTTTATACATTTGAATTTGGTTCCAAAAAGTAAATTTCATTGTTATTGTATGTACCTACATACATAGGAGAGTTTTGCTTAATCTTGTCCCGGAGGCATCTCGTGAACAAATCAAATATGTAAATGAAGTTTTTATGTCCTTCAATTAATTTTATTATATTAGCAAGTACCGATCTACATATTTATAATGATGATAATTTTTTTTTAAAGTGAAATAATAGAAAATACTCTCATTTTCACTTTCTTTTCTATTGGCTAAGAAATCTAATTGCACACACACATATATACTGATAATGATTTAATTTAGAAAATTACTAAAGACCTTTTTTTCTCATCCTAAATTTATTTTAAAAATTGTACCACTAGAATTAGGCATACTTTCATCACTTAAGATGCCAAGATAACTTAACTCTAAAAAAAATTGTTATCGGACATCGGTTGTTCGGTTCTGATATAAAGCAGGGCGATCTCTATTTGATTCAATAGTTCTACTCTCAAACAGAACCATTACGCATATTTGTATGTGTAATATTTTTCAACATCATTTTTATAACATATTAATATTTCTATTTCCTGTATCAAAGAAGAACAAAAAGAGAATCGATAAGAGAATATTCTACTTTTTGGATGATTAATTTTAATAACTATACAGATGCAGGTGGTTCTTCTTTTATGTAGAACCTAGAAAGAAACAAATAATTAAAGACAATTTTACCATAGTTAACAGAGTAAACGACTAGAACATCCCTTGTGCACGCCAATGGTATGTAATCTATTTCCAATTTGGTAATACCAAACTATTTACAAAAAAAATTAATATTCATATTTTATTGTCATGATTATAAGGCTTTTTTACCTTGGCTTTTACCACTAAAGAAAAGTCCTTCAATAAAAAAAAACATAATCGGACATTTCTCATAATTTCGCAAAATGACCATCAGAAAACAATTTTTGATGTTAATTCTCTTAATTATTACAAATTAAAAATTGAACTTAACTCATAATTTGCGTATATGCAAAATTTACTTATAAATAAAATTACAATTTCTATAAATACTTTTCGACCTTGTTGTCATTAATTATTACGGGGGCGGATAACAAGATCTTTATATTCTTATGGAACAATAATGTCTTTACCTGCTTGTATTGTGTTATACATAAAGCTCCGTACACATTGAATTTTATTCGCAGGTGCAGTATGGTGCAACATGTACATTATTTGAACTATTATAATAATATACGGACGTGGGAAGATTGGTATCTTAAAATTTTATTATTGATATAATAATGGAAGGAATGTATTTATTTTTTTTTTAAGATCATAAATTAACAAATAGTCTTGCAAGTAATAAAGTTGTGAGATATTTAAATAATTTTAAGATATCTGCAAAGTATTTTATGAGAATTGATATTATTAAGAGTAATTCGAAATATTTATGTACATTATAGGTAAAGTAATTTTAATAGAACGCCTATGTGTAGGTGCAGATTGTAGATAGATAGAAAATGGGTTTTTGGTCATTACCAGAGTTCTTGTCAGCCTAAAAATTTGAAATCCAAAATTTTTTTTGAAATTATATCCAGTGCGTTTTTGAGTTATATTTTCGAGCATGTTTCGGTTTTTTACTTTACTTTGTTTACATGAAACATGGAAGTAAAAATGTAACACATTTTTTCATAATTAGAGGTGCTTTCAATACAAGTGGTGACAAAGAACAACACTACCGTCCAAAAAAAAACATTTGAACATTTTTTTTTTGTTAAATTCAGCAATTAAAAAAATATTTTAGTGATGTATAAAAAAAAAAATGATTCGTCACCAATATTAATTAGTTAATTAGCTAAAATCCACGTATTAACTTGAATGGCGTCCATTATTGAAATTTTCATCGATTAAATTACACTTTTGGCACTAACTTCCTAAGTCATTCATACTACTTAGGCATATAATAGGCAATCATAATCAATTCAATGTCAAATCAATTTATGGTCAAACAGTTTACTAATATTTTCAATCCATACGACGCCATTTGTTTTAAGCCACACCAAAATTATGTACACGCACGTACCTACACAATTTGCATAGGGAATTTTTTTTTTCCTAATGAAATTATCTATGCGTTTAAATTTGTATTATCTAAGTCGTAAGTGTACAATAAGGTAATATTTACTAATTTTTTAAATATTGATGAATTATGTTGCAATTATGTGTGTGTACCTTGTGGTTTTACTAATTTTAATTAAAAAAAAAAAATAATTACAACAAAAAAAGGGATTGCTTTTATAAATATTAATACAGCAGCCAAACAATAAATACCGCATAAGTAGGCTCATTATAATGTAGTTATATGAAGGCAAAGCTAAAAAATATTGACATATGCTAAATAATGTTTGGCGTTACGTTTTTTTGTTTTTTTGTTTTTTTTCTTTTTGGAAAACATTCTACAACAAGGTCTAAAATTCATCATAACAATTAATTTCCAAATAAAATAAAACGTTTACCTTATAGAGAGGTGATGTCATTTTATATTCTCTTAATATTGTTGGTTCAAGTATCTGTTCATTTGCATAACCTTACCAGTGCGATCAATAGGTTTTTTGACGCCGCACATTTACCGCCACTTGCAAAAAAAAAAAAGAAAAAAAAGATTTATGTTTGACTTGTAAGTCATCAATATGTACGAAAAAAAAAAAAAATAAACAAAAAGTGCTAATAGAATATTTATGTAATTTTATCATTTTTTTTTTTTAAGTTTAAAATTAGTCGATTGACATCATTCGTTTAACAGAGACTTACTTTGTTTCAGATCAAATAACAATAAATATGATGGGAACGAAATGTGTATGTGAACGTGTGTGAATCGATATCATCAGCCAGTTTGAATGAAGTGATTAGATAGTGCACACGGTGTTTATTTCGTTCGTTATTAAAATGGGTACTAAATCACCTGGTGGTCCACAACGATGTCGACTTATATTGCAGCATTGTTTGGCAATACAATTGAGTAAACCAGGTCATGCACCCGAAGACTTTTGGATGTACGATTCCGGATATATGATATTTCAGGTAAATTTTAATTTAATTGATCCAAATTAAAACGTAATTGTTATACCAAAGATGTATATACAATACATACATATATATATATCTAAATGTGTATAGTGATGGTGAATTGTTATTTATTGTCTGAGATCTGAGATAAATTGGTCACCGTAATTTACTACTTATTGTACGATAGATTTAATTAAAAATAAATTGTGAAGTCTAATGGCAAATTAAAAATAATTTTGCTATTATAAGACATTGCAATTATAAGATTTTTATGTAAGTTTTGTTTAGCTCATTGAACTTTAGCAGTGATTATTTAAAACAAAAAAATATTTATTCACATTTACGAATTCTAAAGTTTTGTTGGAATATCTTTGAACAATGTGCGGTGTAGTTAGTTTTGATTTAATAGGTGTAATGTAGTTGATAAAGGAAACAATAATCTTTCCTTAAATTTTGTCGTTTTAGTGGAATCGAATGAAATTTTTGAGTTGAAGAAGTGGGAAAGGACGGCAAGTAGAGTAAATTGTTCGAGGGAGTAACCTGTTCTCTATTATCAATACATTACCTTAGATTGGTTGTCCAAATCACACATTCAAAATTGGAAGTTAGTGAAGAAATCCTCATTTTTTTTTGGAAATTTGATTCCTCGAAAGTACGCTGAAACAAAAAAACTTAAAATTAGGGAGATTAGAAAAAATATTAGTTCTGATAATTTATCGAATAGTTTTCCCAAAAAAAAAAAAATCACAACACAATTCACATGAATAACTATATATCCAGTTAAAATGTCGGAGTCGTCTCGGTGCTAATAAACATCTGTTATTTGGGTTATTTATTGGAAACCAAATGATTCGGATTTTAGTCACACACGATAGACTTATATTCTATCCTATGGGCGTATTTAGGATTTAATTTCGGGGTCAATTTTTTAATGAATCGTAAAATTTTCAAGCTAAGCGAGTTAGAACTGTAAAAACTCAAACTATTTGTTCAGTAACGTATTGAGTTCATCAAAAATAGCTTAAGATTTGCTAAGGAAGCAAAAATGTAATTAAACAATTAAAACAAAAAAATTATTTTAATTTGAGGGGGAAGAGTTAACTTAAAAAAAAAAACTTCCCAAATACGGCTTTCTTCTATCTCCAATTTAGAACTAATTACATTGTGTAATCTGATTTAGATTTGATACAAACTATGCACGGCAGAACATTCGCTCATTTACCGATAATGATGTGTTCCATTAAATTATTCTCAACGCACTTATTGTTTATTAGATAACAATAATGAGACAGAATTATACAAACAAAACAATATCTAATCAATAAAAAAAAAAAAAAAAAAAAACCAAAAACGTAACAAATTGATTGTTTGAAAATAATTTTATTATAAAATATAATCGAAGTATATAAAAATTATTTCCGCTAGGGGGAGTCTGGAATAATCGTATTGTCTTTATTACCATAAAAGAAATTTTCGAAAGTCTTTTATATGTTGCCAAATATTTATGTATTTATGTTGGTATACAACATGTACCTCTACATACGATATAATCACAATTATTGCATATCACAATTTAAGATTTGCACGATCCATCTCAAGTTTATACTTTCATTTTTTTCTGAAATAATATTCTCGCGTGATATGACACCTCCCATTACTTCATGTATAAAACATAACCTATGTGTCTTACCTATAAAATATATTAAATAACAAACCTAATATTACATGACTTGATTGTAACAAATTTATTTTTTTTTTTTTATTATTATTAAATATTCAAATGCAAATTTTATGCAATTTTTAAATCTGTCAATTTTAATGGAGGACAATGGGAATTTTACATCTATAGTCAGAAAATACCATTTATGTATTAAATATGTTTATCGAATGAACAGATTCATGACAATATTTATGCACGGTCCATAAATTTTCTATTTCATTGGCAAATTTGACAGGTAAAGGTGGAGTTGGTATAATAAACATAATATATTTTGATGCATAGTGGTGTTTGTACTTCAACTATCCATATCCCCCAATATCCTTGTGATATTTAAAACTATATCTCTGTAAATTTATCTCCATATATGTACAATATCTATAATATGGATAATGGATTTTCCTATATGTATATGTGAAGTGGAGGAAATGTATTTTCCCTATCAGAGCACCCACCCACACAAAATATACCAATACATACATATATATGTACTTATATGAAGAATATACGATTTAAATTGGAACGTTGCCATGTTATTGAATTTATTGATTTCACTTTTTTCGGTTATTTTAAATAAAATATCGAAAATGCCGTGATTTTATCTCGGCCTCAATACCAATAAATTGAGAGAAATATTGACGTCTATACTTTCGGATACTTCTAGAAACTTCTTGGTAGATACATTCCCAGTACAGTAACAGTAAAGAAATAAATAATAATTTTTTTTTTTATTTTAAACAATAGTGACAGACTTTGCGTGTTATCTGAAATGAAGTAAAATTAGTTATGATATATTTTGTTTTATATATGAATTTCGATAATAAGTAATACATGAACAAAGAAAGATCGTGGGAAAAAAATATAAATTCAGAGTAGAGCTATATATATTGAGTCATTTCTAAATACATACTAATTTAAGTTGTTAAAGTGGCAAAATTTATTACAGACTAAATTATTACACAATAATTTGTTGACCATTTGATTTTGATTGATCAAATGACGTAAAAGTTGATTCTAAATTTTTATTTATATATTTATCAATAACCTTAAATGGAAAAAAAAACCTTTTTGGACAACCCTAATATCTAAAAGTATTTATAACATCCAATCAAAATTTTTACAATAGGATATTGATCCAGATAAAAGTTTTTATTGACCGAAAAGTTTGCCAAAAATACTTTATGGTTTTATTATGTAAGTATAGAATCTATCGTAAGGAGAAACACCATCAGCCCAGAAAATATTAAATTTCAAAAAGCCTTCCAGTGGAAAAGTTACAAAATTTGAGCCAATACAATTTGCCTTGTTGTTGTTGTTTGCATATCTTTCAGACAAATAAAATCTGATTACCTTTGAAATAGGGGGGTAAATATTGTACAATAGATATTTCCAGTGCATGTTTTTCGGAAATGAATTCTGAATTTGAAGCATTACGGATATCAAAATGAAGTTAAATAATATTTGCCCGGTTTTGTTTGAAGTAGACTACTGCTGTACAAACTTTGGAAATTGAAGATAAATTAAAAGCTTGCCATTCATTCAGCTATTCACTTGTTTTAGTGTTCCGGAGTTATTGTTCCATAAACGTTATCTCCGAAAGATAAATTGCATACAAATTATTATTCTCAAAGCTTAACTGAATTGACAGTTGGGTACAAAAGTTTAAGTTGCACAAATAAAACAATTTTTTTTATATATACTCGTATATTTTTGTAGTCATAATAAACATTCCCTCTACTTGTCTACTTAATTCCAAATCCCTTTATGACTATACACAACGCTTCTGTATCTAATTTTAGAACAATAATCGTAAAACATTTCTTCCCTTTTTAATTTGTAAATACAATAAAAATGCATACAAGTCGTCGGTCGTGCCCCACTATGCACACAGCTCCCTCCAACTATGGCACTTGAATGCTTAAATCAATATTATGGGCGACAAATTAAGATAAACACAGTTAGACAATGAAACACTTTTCTTGAAAGTGATCCAAAAGTGCTTTTATCAACATTGAATTGTTGTGATGACATAAAGGACTCTAAATACGATAGAATAAATGTATTAAGTAAAATGTTGGTTTATTCTGGATTCGTCATATTTGTATACATACATAAATGTATTTTCTTATGCAGTACCGAACTAAGAATCACAGTTATTTGTGAAAAAGTAATTATTTTGCTAGGCGGATAAGCCGAGCCTAGAAAACATCAGTTTGTTAGGAAGTATAATTCATTTCCTGTACTATCGAAAAGAAAACCCTAAGCGCAAGCTAGCTTAGTAATATATAAATGTAAGTTTCCGAAAGCTCCCGAAAAGTAATTCATTGTTCTGTTGAGCCTTTTAAATTTAACCATTAGCTGCTTTGAATATCCACCAGAAAAAAAATATTTGGCCTACCGGCAATCGTTAGGGTAGGACATTTCGATAGGAAATAGGTTTAAAAAGATCAAGCCAGATAATGATTTTTAAAAAATTAGGGATTGTAGTTTAATCTTGAGATTGCCCACAAAAATTGTGATGTATAGATCTATCTCGTAGTTGAGTATTTATTTTGCCTTTTTCAAAATGAAATTCCATTTTTTTTTCGAAATTTAAACCGTTTTCAGGCATCCCATAATAATTGTGTAGAGATACATCAGAAAATTACCACAGACACAAATATTCGTCCTTAAATTTGGCTCTGCTTATAAATGACACATCCACTTCATGCACATGGACAAATATCAAAGAGATGGTTAGTTAGCGTACATATTCGCCATTCCCAACTATTTAGGGCGTACGAAATCAATAAATCAGACAAAAATGTGTGCGCGGATGCATGTCAAGGGTAAAAAGTATAGAAATTTCTACTTTTTTGTTGTTGCTGTTGTTGTGTGCATGGCATTTTCACCATTTCCATGAAAAGTAAAACGCTGATGGAACAGCGATTAATATAAGTGCCAACATCCATCATTTTTGTCTGGCTATTCATGTGTAATCTATATGGATATGGAGAGGGACATGACATATACATCAGTCAAAAACATTAATCATTGGGCGTTGGGTTGTTTGAAGGAAAAGTAACGGAAAGGAAATTTTCCGTTTTTTTTTCCTTTCTGCCCATACAATTTCAATAAACTCTGCAGTTTACAGTTTTCGTCACGCGACCTAATAAAAATTCGCAATGTAGGTATACGACTAAGTAGTAAAATCACTACACTCTACATCCATTAGAACGGTATTAGGTAGTAAAATCATGTGCACTATAAATTTTATACGTTTTATATCCTTTATTTTAAGTTGACTAACTGTAGATTTTCACTAAATTTCCGCAAAACAAATGAAACTGGAAAATGTAGACGTTGCCATTGCCATAATTTAACTTTTATGTGCTGCGATAATAATAATGCAAAGTTTTCCGACGTCAAATAAAATTTACTGCAATGTATGGATGAAATTCAATGTTGCCACACAACAATACACATACTTAGATAGATTGCTGTTGTACATAAATACGAGTATGGACATGTTTTCTGGAAAAGGGAGTAAGGTGGAGATGTCTGATACATGAGAAATATTTTATTTGGCAACAAGTTGATGTGAAGATTTATTTGTGAAGTATTTTATTTATTAGGGGGTTGAAAGTATAACATTTTTCTTTGAATAAATTCCTATTTTTGCTGGCGACTTTGTTTCTTGGTTAAATGACGGTTCATTTCATAATTCAAAACCTGTCAAATGTTTTGTATTTAAATTATTTATCTTTGGATCGTTTCGTCCTGTCTCTAGCAATACCGCCTATCAGACATTTGTTTTGAAATCCGTATTTGTACAGATATGACATCTGTTGGTTCCTATGGAAGTGTTTTATGTCTCTCCTAAAAAAATTTTAAAATGTCAGATAGGCGGTATTGATTTGGCTCCCTATGTATTTGCTCGAGGTTCATCGAAATTCAAACAGGTAAATTCTGAGTCACCCTCTATTTAAATTACATAGAAATTCAACAAATGAATTTAACTAAATATAAATGAACATTATAGCTTGAACTTGAAACGATGATAATACGAGTATATTATTGCTGATGTGTACTGTACAGTAAAATGAATTGTCTCCCCTATTTTATATTGAAGGGTTGATTCACATAAACATAAACTTGGCCATTTTCAATGTCGTGTGCAAAAATATTTCTCTCTGTACAATTCTGTATAATTTATGGATTTCAAATGGAAGGGCGGGGGTTTTTTTTTCTTGGAGTCATTAATATGCGTTTGTGTATGTATTTGATGGTATTTATTTTCTGATCAGTAGGTAATTCTTGTTATGATGAAATTTATAACTTTTACATGAAATGGAGATAAATTATTTTAAGGTAAAGTAAAGGAAATCTTGTCATAATTAATCCTCTTGTAAATGACCCTTCAATAAAATAGGTAGTTTGTTATTATATTGTTAGAAGAAATCGATAATATGAAGGGCTGTAGCTATGAAAGACTAATACGTATAGATGAGACTTATACTTTACTTTTACTTAAGCAGAAGATCTCATGTTCTTATACTGACCCCTCCCTCTCCAAAGTTCTAGTATCTCAACTACAGTATTTTAACTATAGTCGGATGGTTCGAATTCAACTTTAAGTCCTTAGTGTAACTATTTATATATGTTTATAAGAAATCGTCTATAATTTCCCCTTGATGTCTCCATATATACAGACGCCATTTACAGATTACCAATCATACCATTCTGGGCTTCCTTCAATTTCTTTTTCTTTCTTCAAAATACCTCTAAGCTTTTAAATAAATACTATGCAAATTGGTTGACTTCTTGTTAATATAAATTAAATTATACTTCCTGTCTAACATCTAACATACTCGCAATCTCGCATATTATTTATAACCGAAATACCTTTAGGTAGTTTCCATGCAGATTACCTCCCATTATACATTGTTCTCAATAGAAAATCGTGCACAAATATATCCATTGGGCTCTATACTTTTCACCTATTGGCATTTATAAAGACTATGGGCACTAAAAACATAATTTTCGTATTAATGCCTACACTGAGTCTTTGGCAAAAAAAAATAAATAAAAAAAATAAAATAACTTCAATTGTAATTATTGTCATTTTGCAATTACCTCTATAGTTGATTATGTCAAATTGTTTTTCAGTACCCATTTGATCGTATTGTAATTGCACACGTGCAGCTTCTTGAAGTGAAATTAAAAGGTTAAGTCGAGGAGATCGAGGCAGATCATTATCTTATATATAAATATAAATTATTTTATTTGAAAACAGTATTTTATCGGTGGTCGGAATTTTATATTTATTCCGGACTTTTGATCTCTTTGCTATGTGCTGTAGCGCGATGTCAATCAATTTAATTTTAAAACAATTTGCATTATTTATATTATAAGAGACTGAACGAGTGCATGTAAGTTCGTATATAAATGTCTTTCAGTTTAACGGGTAGGTCTTAAAATTCCAACAAAGATAGATATCGGTGTTTTTAAAATAAGTAGATAAATCTTAAATTAATTATGGTGAGAGCAAAATTGTTTGATTAAAGTGAGACATTTCGATAGAGAATTAAAAACATAAATCCAACGATGTATAGATGATGTTAAGCCGTTTGTATTTATTTTGAATTTTTTTATCGGTATTTACCGACCAAATGGCTCAATAATAGAGGTAATGCCTTTGGAGCGAGAGTTTGGGTTCGATCCCTGCCTGGGAGTATAATATAAAGTGACCAGGAATCACACATTGTAAAAAAAACTAACTGCTGTGAATGCTCTTTACGAGTTAGGCCTTAGGTCTGATGATGATGATCGAAATTGAAGCCGTTTTCACTATGGAACGTAAATGTGTAGAGATACATGTGAAATTTTATACAAATTATTTGAAATCTTCAAAAAAAAAAATTTTTGCCAACCGGCGCTCATTAGGGTGGGACATTTTGATAGAAAATAGCTTTAAAAGCACTGCATCAGTTAAAGATTAAAATGTTCATTTCAACCAAAAAGGAATTAATTTCAAATTACCATATTTCAATTCAATTTTTAATACATAAATAAAATAAAGAAATAGACTGTAAAGACTGTAAAGTCTCTCTGTACGCTTATAACGAAATTATAAATTCTGGAAAAGCATCAATAAATTTCTTGCATATTTTTATGCCACACAGTTATGCTAAGGCGTATTTTCAATTTGCATTCCACATTTATCACCTACTTGAAGTCCAATAATTTATTTAATTTTCTGAAATCACTCTCAATATGTGAAAAATAAATCTTAAGTTTGTTGATTGTGGCATGTACAAAACTAAGTGTAAATTTGAATTTATTACTGTGAGACAGCGCAATTGGCGTTTATTGTGGAACTAATTATGAAGTGTACATAATTTTTGTTGAATTTCCTGTTGTGATTGGCTAAGCTAATGGTTAATTTATGTTCTACTAACATGATTTAGACATCAAACGTTTATAATTATTTTAAATAAATAATTTAAAAGAAAAATACATGCCGTAATTAAAAATTATGTAATTGAATTATCTATGCCAAAGAAGCGTATTTTATTGCGTAATTTAATTGATTACCATATAAAGTGAAGCACTCAAAGTGCATTTCAAAATTGATTGAAATGTCTTGAAGAAAGTAAATCTGCATTAATTAGGTATATATGTTTTTTTTAATTAGACCTAGTTACCTACCTACCTACCGTATAATGTGAATTTGATATGTAGTCCAATATTTGGGCTCATAATTAGTATCGTAAGAATATTAAGCGTTTTCTTCCTAATTTGTTTTATTATTGCGGTCATAGTTTTATGAATCTGTGGCTATTTGGAAGAACAGCTTAACTAAGTATCACTTATAACATTTACAACCCCTTCGACTTGAGAAATCTATCTAGAAGCGTATAATTCGCGGCTTAGAGATAAAAATTTATATTATAATGGGTATTTATATTTGGCATAGACAATTCTGTGGTCACAAGCAAAAACAACTTAAGTCATTTTTTCTGAATTACGAGTAGAGTAAGATAAAGGTTCCAAAAAATCTCTGGAAAA
>JANSTT010017537.1:0-16751 GCA_026745375.1 Platyura marginata
AATTATTTTGCACATTGAATGGACCCAATACATATGTATATGGATAAGAAAGAGAACGGGGTTAAAACTTAAAAGATAAAGACTATATCTCACCTTATATATATATATATATAAATGTTTAAAATTAAATCAAATTGAAAATGATGTAAGTGAAAATTCATATTTTCCCATATAAAGATGCCTACATTAGTGTGTCAAATCAATATCTAAACAAAAATGCTACCAGAAAATAATTAAAAGAGACTTCGATTTTTGTCACATTAAAAAACCAAATAAATGAGATGATACATGGCGCAATGACATATATCATACATATGATAATATGTATTACGTATTAAATCCATTGAAATGGTTTAAAATCTAATATTATACATACATAACGCGCGATACCTACATGTACTTCTATAATACTAGTGCTATTGTAGTTTAGGCAGAAATGAATTGTAAACTCAGTACTGTATGTGCATGGAATTGAGAGCTACTGAGCATAGCATATATAAGGGAGATAAAAAGTAAAAATTGAGGAAGCCTCCGCTTAGAATCTAACTTGAATACAGACGTCAGTATCGTTTTGGTTGCTGTCGTAGATTTATCGACTAAGTTAAAAGTTGATTCCGTAACCCGGTATTTTATTCAGACTTAGTTTATCTAGTAGTCGAAAATTGTAAATTAACATCAATATAATATATAATCTAACTCTATTCTATATACATTATGTAATCATCAACTAGTAAATGTTAAAGGGACAATTAAGTGGTTCGCGTGATAAATTAACAAATAATAATATAGATTTAACAACTCGTTTGTTGTTTTTCGGTTGTTTTTTTTGTGTATAGTTGTTCTTTTGAAAATATTTTCCACTGTGTCTAAGTATTTCAAATTTATATCAAACATTGCATATTTGCGCGTTAACACATAGAGAGCAAATTGGAATATATTATACATACATATACTAACACCAACGCGCGTTCATATAAAAAAACAAGTGCAGTGCAATTCAGTGTCATATCCATATTATATAACAATATTGTTGAGTGCTGAAAAAGTGCATTTTAGTTTAGTGCTGTCAAATTGTTCAGGGCTACAATTTTATATTATAACCAAAAAAATGATGGAACATCAAAGCAAACAGGATCTGATGGCAAGCGGTTCACCGGCTGAGGTTCCCAACGATCCAGGGTACGTTCAAGAATTTGTTGCTAATGCCGCATTGAGTAAAAAAAAAAGAATTTTTGTTGTTGTATTATGTATACATACATTTATTTAAATCCACTAAAACCGGAAGCACATTATACACCCCAACACCCAACATTTTCTCTAACCTCCATCCACCTTTTTATTTTTACTCTGTCTGACTGAAATTTCTATACAATACAGCTCCTTCGTCTACTGCTATTCGGTCTACTCACTCAGTTCAATTTTTCTCTTTTAGTATTAGTGTGGAGTTTACATGTGCTATATTATGACGTAGAGTTTTTATGTAATCATAATAGGTACTCGCTACTTTGAGTACTATAGAATATAAAAATTTGCTACGCACGTGCTCTTTTTTGTTGCCTCTCATTGTCAATTATCTTAAAACATTATTATTCATTCATTTTAAACATTCTACTTATGTCTATATAAAAAATTGTTGTATTACTTGTCTGTCTTCATTTAGTCCTTTCTTTCTTTCTTTTCTTAATTAAGGTATTTTCTTGCTTTGGAAAACAAATATAGAAACGCATTAATAATCACGACCATAAATATATATACATATCTACACATATGTATACTCGGTCGGTAGGTAATGAATCAAAATAATGTTACATACTTTTTTTAATGTAAATGGATAATTTTTATTTATCAATATTATTACGTAAGTATATAGATGAAGAATGATGTATTACATATTATTATTTTAAATATACAAACGCAGGAAAAAGTTTTGTGTATCCTTTCTACGCCATTGTCATGCTCACTCACTCACTGAGTAGATAGTCTCCGAGCTCCAAAGTACTTATACCTCTTTTTTTAAGGAAATGATAAGATGTCAACGAACGCTCTTCAGAATTTTGTATAATGTACGCTATGCTAATGTTTAACAAACGCACACTTGTTTGACATACGATATGATGAACCAACTTTGACAGAATGTTGTAAAATACATTCTGCATATGATTTATTAATGCATAAAAAAAAGCGAAGCTCTCTGTAATAACTACCATTGTCGTAGTAGAATAAATGGATATTAATTAATAAAGAACTTAATTAGATTTATTAAAATTGACGTGTTATCATTTAGTTTAGATTCACTATACTATATACTTACATATGTAGTTCTTCCTTTTCTAACAGTTAGCGCCACCATATAGAAATCTAAACCTGTAAGGAAGAAATAATTGTCTACGCCGATTATAATATATCCGTACTTATTATCAACATATTTGTCCTTATCTAATTATTTCTGTACAGTAAATAATATAATATATAATGATTTTCCATATATTTACTATGTATAGAAGATTGGAACGAATAAAATAGGTAAAAATTTGGAAAAAAATTAAGGTTCAGTTCGGAAAATTCATAATATAATTTAGGAGATATGAATTTTCATTGAAAATCTAAGGGATATAAAAATAAAATTTCATTTTGAAAATTAAAAAAAAAAACTAAATGACGAAATAAACCCAAACATCTATACATCTTTGGATTCTCAGAAGTATCTGCTTTAATTTGCGTGTAGTCTCGAGGCTAAACTCCAATCCCCTCAGTTTAAATTTTTCTTAACTAATATATTGTTTTTAAATTAGTTTTCCGATAGATACATTTTGAAAGTACTTACTTGGGAGAAAAATTTACTCTAACAATGGTTAATTAAGTAGTTGGTTAATCAATCAAATATTATATTACACAAACAAACAAAACAATAAAATAAAAAAATTATTTTTCATTTTAAAATAGTTTATTCGTATTTGGGTATTTCTTTAGTATTTCTTTAGTAATTCTTCATACACCTAATTCTGACCTATAATCGCGTTATCTGATATTTAAGTCTTTTTCATATATCAATGTGATAAATTTCGTTTACCTTTCCAAATTCTACTAAGAGATAACAATTTACACTGAAAATTATTTAATCAAAGTAAACAACGCTGTGCATATTATATGCCTACCTCTAAAAAAAAAAATTCGTCGGTCATATGAATTAGTTATGGAAATTATAACGTATCAACAAAAAATAAACAACATCTTCCTAACTAATAGTCTAGTTTAGCACAAATAATGAATTTTCTTAACATAAAAGAAACATTAATTATATTTAAATTAAATTAGTCTTTAAACAAATGACAAATTGCTATGTGGATCGTTTTTATATTTAGTGAATCTATTCAAACTTACGAGTATATCATCATATTCTACATATACACAATATACAGTAGACTCTCGGTTGTATTTATACATAGTTATATTTACTCTCGGATATATTTACCCCAAAAATTTGGTATGCAAAGTTATATTTACCAAACCTATTTTTCACTCAGTTATATTTACACCAAGCGAATTTTGATACCTTACTCTCAGTTATATTTACTACTGGCAATTATTTCTATAAAACACAACAAGGTAAAAATTATTTAATTTTTGGTAGGTGTTTTACGAAATCTTTGTACCCTTAAACAAAGTAGTCTAATTTTACTTTAAATGGTTGGTTTAAGTCAGTTGAAGTTTTAGTTAATACATAAAATTAAATAATTTCTAAAAAACATACGAAATAATGAAACATTTGAATAAAGATATTTTTAACCGGAATAATATCCTCTTTCAAATTGTGTAAGGACAAAATTATTATGGAAAATTTTGAGAAATAGAACTTTTTCTTTCAAATTTCGTATTTTTTTTCTATTTTTAAATTTTATTGTTTTATTTTTCAAACAGGATTCATAACATCCTGAATTAGTAGAATTATTGAACCAAAAATAAAAGAGGGGACATCCAACTTTAAATTAAACCTAAAAATGTGGATTTCCTAGCCATTTTTTGGAAGTAATAAGCACAAACGTAGTTTTTGATCCCTAAAACTGAAAATCATTCTTCCTACCCAACGGTCAATTTTGGACCCCCCCAGTACAATTTTTTGCTCAAATCGATCGAAGGAACACGCCCTGAAAGTATTTCCCTCATATCAACTATGTAGTCGGTTAAGTGTAGGATTTTATCCAGGTGAGAATCTGTGCTGGACCGAATATTACATAACCAACGAGATCTTATAATCTGACTACATATATATTAATCAAGGTGAATTTCTTAAATTTAACATTCGGATCTGAATTTTGTTACAAAACTCACTTCATTTAACCATACTTAACCGAGGAGCGACGATAAAACTAAATCCTTTAATTCGTTTATGTTATTAGTACAGACGTTGATAATATATGTGTTCATAAAATTTTAATAAAATAATTGAACTAACGTTTTTCATCAATATTCAAATTAGTTATATTGACGTCATGTTCGCAATCTAATTTATCAACCACAAATTCTCGACGTTCTGGTTTATTATTGTATTCTTAAGTGTTCATATTTATTGCTATTTTTTAAATTTATGTTTCACGTTTCAATTGTCACCAAGCAAATCGCAATATGTATTTGTACATTAATTATATGTTCTCTCTTGTGAGCTTATAGGGTTTATTAGGATGGATCGATTTTCTTTTGGTGTACAAAATATTTTATTTTAGTTTCGTTTTTAGTAGTATAAAAGCCATAACATAATCTAGAAACTTAAATTAATAAAAATCAGAAATAATATTTTTGTTATGTTTGTATTTATTGAAATGTTTACACAACGAAATGTTATAATTTCAAAAATATTTACAAAAATATTTTGTTAAAGTCCTTCCTATGTGGTTGGATTATTGTTTAAGAATCTAGTGTTACTAACATTGTATGTATACTTCTAGATATTCTATATAAATTAAACATTAGTGTAGGGTTGAAACTGAATGTACATAAATAATCGTATTTTCATATAAATAAAAGTCAGTATAAATGCCTATAAAAATGCTTTTAGTTATAACTTCATATATATTTTAAATCAAAATTTCAAATTCCGTCACAATGACGGGTCTATAGTAGTTCTAGTGTTAAAGCTTCAGGTAATTTGAACGTCCTAAAATATGTATCTAGCATTCAATAATAAAATTTTTCACTCCACAGCTCCAAAGATTGCTTTATAAGATTTTTGTTATTACGATATAGGTTTTCCTGCATTCATAATGATCTTCGTCATACTACTTGTGTAAGATGTTTGATTTCTTATTTTATTGATTATGTATAATTACTGATACATTTTTTTTTGCTTATACACAAATTAATTACATAACACCACTTACTTAAATTAATAATAAATTGGACTTAGTCTATTTTGTATTAGAAATACTTCAAATTCTACCTTCACAGTAAAATGAAAATGCAAATATTTGTTGAAAGGAATTTACGTGATTTATACGACATTGTTTTGCTAAAAACCAGATTACTTGAATAAATGAAGAATATTGTATATGATTGGCATATAAAACCTAATTTGTTAACGAAAGAAATTATATAATATAATAAATAATAAACAATTTATACTTACATATATTAATTTAAATTAAAAACAGACATTACAACTTGTCCTATATTGTATAATTGAATATGTACTCGTATGTATGTATGTACATATGTATGTAAGTGTTTTGTATAATGATACTGTTGGTGTATATTTAGTCCATAAATTAAGATTTTCATATTTCTCACTTATTACATGTTCCTAATTATGTACTTTACTGATTTGAAAAAGCAAAGATTCTGTACATAGGTGTTACAGACAAGCCTAAACAAATGTTGACTTATTTTTGGAGACATTATTTTAGAAAACAACGTCATATACATATATGATAACATCCGCAGATGGAAAATACGTACATACATTATAAAGCGTTATACGTTAGGGCGGATCGAAATGCACTTTTATTTTTTTATTTTCGATATTGCTATCGTCTTGAAGTTTTAAAAAATGTCAATTCCGATGGTCTCCTATTACGAAATGTTTCAACTGAAAAAATTGAGAAAAGTCCTTATTATTTTTTTTTAAATATTTTTTGCAACTTTACTAATAAGTTACTAAATAAGTTGAACATGTTGCAAATAATAAAAATAGAAAAAAATTTAATTTTTGAAAACTTTGGGGCTCTTGAATAATTTGAGAAAAGTTCTTATTGTTTTTTTTCTAATATTATTTCGCAACTTTTCCGCACTATACATATACAATACATAGCGTCATTAAAAATATAAGTTTAATTTTTTGATATAATAACAATCTGCCCTACTATACGTACAGTATATACTTTCATATTTTCTTTATGGGGTTTTTATCAACATACGGGTGATGTTAATCGTGAAATTCTAAGTCGAAATATACATGTTCGTCCGTCTGTCCGTAATTAATTTTCCGGCAAATTGGACAAAAAATAGGGGAGACTGTGGTACAGTGTGGACCTTATTTTGATATAAACCCTTCATTTACTCAAAAGGTATTTGGAATGTAGGAAAAATGAATAAGACCAAAAATTTGTACGACATACTGTTATGGTGCTGCTATCAATTTTATTGAATTTTTAGGGTTTTTAATCATTTACTAAAAAAGTATTTAGATTACGGAAAAAATAAATACGACAAAAATGATAGAGAATAAAAAAATGAAGACTTCATTCATAGACTAAAAAGTTCCACGAAATACCGTTATGACGCTGTAATCAATTTTATGTAATTTCCAGGGTTTTTATTGTATTCAATTTTTTTGAAAAAATACATGTATAAACTCCTAAATAAAATGTGCATGTATTTAAAAAAAAAATTTTATTTTAATACAAATGATTAAAAAACCCTGGAAATTTTTTTAAAATATATCCTTTTTCATAAATTAAGATTCTTAAAAAATACCATAAAATGTAAATTTTGTTTTAAAACAAAATCGCAAAACATAGCAAATATAACTAACTAGTCAAAAAGGCTAACGTGCTTATAGCTTATATACGCTAACTAATTTGATGGATCAGATTTAATGGCAATTCGAATTCTAAACCATATATTATACCATACATACATATGTACGTACATATATAAACGAATTTCCATAATTTCAATTTTTATAACTTAGTAGTTTAGAAAAACTACAAAATCTACATGAATGATTAAATGGTTTTATTGGTCATATTGGTTAAAAAGTGGAAACATTATTGCACTTTGATTAATTATAATTACTTAAAAGTTTTGGATTTTTAGAAATTGCCAATTACGTCAACAACCTCAATGTTTTGTTTGTAACACTAGTTATTTTGGTATACGATATTTAATTTAAAATAGAAATTACAATTGCAGCTCTACTTAATGTATATTGTACACCTATGTGTAACAATATTGACTAGATATTGGATATGTATTAATGTGATTGTGATTGAAGTTAATGTTAGAGTTTAAAGCACATGCTCAAGTTTAATGATAAAAATATCTATTTGCTTAATTTTTCGAATAGAAAAAGCCTAATAATATAATAACAGTAAAATCGGTACAACCAATATCTACACTTAATATTATCTATTTCAACTTTCAATCATCAGAAAAGTCAAAACATCATAGTAATTAGCCGAGTTACTAAAATAAACTGAATGTTAATACGATTCCACATAGGATATTGTTCAAGCGAAATAAACATTTTTTTTATTAAATTTATGATGTACGTATCCACAGTCTATACACAAACTATTTGTGCAGGAATATACTTAAACCTTGTATGTATACATGCATGTATGTATTCTGTATACTCAACTTGATCATCCATTAACTTTAAGTAAGTAGTAAGCTACAATATGAAGTATAGTTTTCAGGGCCGGTTCTAGATATTTGTATGACATAGTCGATAGAATAAAAACAAAGAATAGATTTTGGTCGCCCCTTTATTTTGGCCGCCCATGTGTGGTGCTTACCTTGCACATATGGCAGAACCGACACTGATAGTTTTATTGCGGTCGTAATATCTTATATAAATAAATCATTCATTGACTACCTAAATTTATCTCTTTTTCGTAATTATCATTTCACTTCTTTTTTATTTGATGTATGTCAGCATATGCATGAGGTCATTATCGAAGCAAATTACAAATCATATCGAAAGATGATAGTGAGTGATAATTGTCAAAAAAAACTTTGATTAAATCGTTGAGTAGAATATTGCAATTGCACAAAGGCAATGCAACATATCATCAAAAATGATAAATTAGAGAAAATTGTATGAATGAAAATTGAGTGAGTGAACTTGATTAAAGCATTATAATAAATACAAAGGTACAAGCAAAGCGCAAAAATGTTCGCGCGCGTTATTTTTTTTATGTGTTAAGTGGGATGAGTATTACTACAAACGCACGCATGCTGCTTGTCACTGTCACATGATATAAAATTAGATTTTTGTATGCGAGCAACAGGTTATGGGTTTATCTGTTCATAAATAAGTTATTTTAACGATGTTTTGTATAATAAATATTCTTTTTAAATTTTCTTTTCAAACGAAATTTTCCATATGCGATATGCGAGCCACGGTTATGGCGCTGTAATCAATTGTACGTCATTTCTAGGATTTTTAATTATTTGTATTCAAGTATAAGAACTAATACGGGTATATTATAATCGTCGTAGCCAGTTATTCCTTCTTTACTGGTTTATGTTAATTTCAGACCCTCAAGCACATGCAGATGTCACTGCTTCTGAATATTTCGACATTGTTTCCGTCCACCTTTTGAATATAAATTCAAAACTAAATAAGTTGCGTTTAAAAAAACTAGACGAAAGAATATGTATTTAAATACTAAAATTTCTACTAAAGACCAGTGGCGATTTTAGGTCTCTATACCAACAAAAATAGGGATCCGGTAATAATATACTTTATGAAGATTATTTGCAAAGAGGTGAGGGGAGGATAAGGAAGTCCTGACCATCTTGCTTATCCTTCAAAATCGCTACTACTAAGAACAAACAAACAGACGGACAGACCAAAACTATCTACATATGACTAAGTAATCTATAAAAAAATAATTCAATCAAATTAGTACCTAAATTTGTACCTTAAGCCTAATTTTTAATTATTTGTTTTTTTAATTAAATTTAAAATAACATTAAATAACAAAAGTTCTCAATTCTTCAAAACAGCACCACTTTTACTATAACCACTTTTCTTATGATGAAAACACAAAATTGTCAATTTTTTTTCTCCCAAAAAATGTGTTGCCTTGTCACTGGCTGTTTTATTATTAACACAATTTAAGAAATGAATCATGTAGGGTAAAATATAAAAATAAAACAGCGCGAAATTTTTTGGAATTAAGATAATTTGATTAAGTAATTGCACTTTTATGCTACATCACAATAATCACAAAAGTGCCAACAACTGAGGGGGGGTGGGTGTGCCAACTATACCTGTATAGTATATTCATATTTTGGTGGAAGCAAAATCCTTAACTGCTTTCATTAGAAACTTCTATGATTATATTTAAGTAATTTATTATCAAGAATATAAAATAAATTTTATATATGTACTACTTTACCTAGTAAAAATACTCTTCAAACTTTAAGAAGTTAGAAAGCACTTAAGCTTATTAATAATATTTCAATTTTTCAGAAAAATGTTCATTGGAGGACTCAGTTGGCAAACAAGTCCAGGTAAGAAATGTTATATAAATGCATTAAGATTAGTACATATTTTCAAATAATAAATTTTTAAAGTGGTATAATGAACTATCGTTTGTGAATGTAAGTTTTAGTATACATTTGTGTGGAAATAAATTTATACTCAAAATTAATAGTGACCTACATACCTAAAAATGTTTTAGAAAATCCCATATCATATATTTAAATTTATTTTGAAACTAGTTAGTAAAATTTGTTTGTATTTAAAAATATTTCTACAAGTATGTTCTTACATCTATACATATATAACACATACAAATATGATTAGGGTGTAGCGGGTGACTTGTAACTGAGAGGTATTATTTTTCTATTAGCATCCAATTAATGGTGATGCAATGTCGTCATTGCGACATCATCTAGTTGCTTAGCGAACGCGTTTTAATCGACTTACTCATTAATTTTCTACCAAAAATGAAAATTATGAGTACCTACATATTAAAATATCGCTCTTTTTTAGTGGATTGGAATAAATTTACTGAGATAAAACATTTGTAGAAGCATAATATTAGCATTGATTAAATAAAATACATTTATTATGTAAATATAAAAATTAAAATAATGCCAATGTTAGAGCCAAACAAACCAAATATAATAATATATGGTGACATAATGTATAAAGCCTCATTTTATTTAGGGCTTTTAAAAATTTATTGAATTGTAGTTTTGTTTTTACTAAATTTAATTTGTTTATCTATACATTTTCTTTTATAATAAAATGTTATTCATGCTGATTAAAGAGTCAGCCATTCCAATTGTTAAGTATCAGAGAAGAAATATATGAAAGCCTAACGCTAATACTTCCAAATTAGAGTTAAATTACATTTTAATAGCTTAAAAAAGTTAACAGAAAGATTAAAGGTAATAATTTTGATGCTTTTTTTAGGTTTTTGTAGAGGGTAGAATGTTGTTATAGTAATCTATATGTGCATTAGCTTAAATAAAGACTCAGTCCACATATGAGTCAAAACAAAAGTTTTACAGATGTTTCCAACTGTTTCCATACCATTAAGTAATTAATATTTTTTATCCTCCACACGTTTGATGGGGGAGTGTAGTGTTTATTAAACAAATAAGACATTGTCTACCCCATTTTACAATCATTTTTACAAATCAAATCACATATAAAAAAAAACAGTTTTATAAATCCAAATAACTAACTTTTGTTTAATCCACACGTTCCAATGTAATACTAATTAAAAATTGTTTGCCATGTAAAATTGTTTTAGCTTCGCCACTAACTTTGATCACAACTTTTAAAGTATTTTTTATATTTTTGAAAATGTCGACAAATTACTTAAGATATTCTTATATTCGCTTGCACACTTAAGCTTTTTTAAAGCACTATTTTGACTTAGTCGATCAATAAAGGTTTACAATTCACAACCTTTTTTAACTTAAGAATTTGTTAAAGACATCGTAAAATAACCACCACAAACAAACTCTTAGAAAAAAGAGGATCCCTTTTATTGCTGATTTTTAACATTTTTTTCTTTTTCTCTAAATAACTTTAATTTTATTGTTAGTTAATAGACACAAAATATTATTTTAAATTATTATGTGTTAATGCAAATAAAAGGTTGGTTACCTACTCGATTAAAAATAAAAATAATTTTTTACATACTATATACACTACACAACATATTAAACTTTTTATAATTATATAGCGATACATTTTCTAATTTATTTATGTGTTATTGTCAAAAGTTATATAATATCAAACATTGAAACAAATATGGCGATTCTTCAAGAACAAATATTGAAACAGGTTATTATGTAAACATACTTGGCTTAATTTACGAGTAGCTAGACTCATCTCGAATATGTATATCGAGGGTATGTAAGCAATAAAACAATGCTTTATTTGTTTCAGCAATAAACGGAGATGGAAGCTAACGCCAAGAAACAAAGATCAGAAAATCAAAAACAGATGAAATGATGTCAGCAACATTCAGGCAACAATGCTAAATTTGTTCGGAACTTTTTGGATAATCAAGAGGACAAAAAAAGAAGTTATGAATAAAGAGAATTGCTATAAGGTTTTTAAAATGTAGAATAGTAAAATAAGATCTAAGAATATTTATCAAATGGTCCGAATTTACTTCGAGATGTAGAATCGTACTACAAAGATGAAGGAAAATGAAACAAGCAAACAAGAATTCAATTTAGTATTAGATTGTAGAAATCACTAATATTAGTGTGTTCGATTTATTGTTTCTAATTAAAGATTAATTTTCACAATTTACTACATTCCTACATTCTTAGTGAAAGTGGGCGAAAACTATAAGTTGTGTTACCTTTGCATATTTTAATTTATTCGCATTAATAATTTGTTTGCATTTTAAGAGAATACAAAAAGTTACAATTGTTACTTTAAATGAAATGAAACACACAAAAACATCTGAAATCGTCGAAATATTAAGGTATTGACAACTGTCTATCATTTGGGGCAATTGAGAAATCTATAGAAAGAATTTCGATCACCCATCAATATCGAATTGCATATTATGGATTTTGAAACAGCTTAGAATAACGAAAATTATATTGAAAAAGGATTAAACACCAAACATAAGAAAGGCTAATAATATAAACATTATTAAAAAACTAAACTTAAATTAAAGAAAATAGTGAAATTATGAAATGAATTTGGAAAATAAACAAAAGGTGAAAGGATGATAACAACAATTAATCAAGACGAATTGTTGGAAACATAATTTTCTCAATTCCAAAGAACTTTTAAATAATTTTGTCATAAATATTTTATGAGATAATATTTTACATAAATCTAAAAGTACTGCGAATAATGTGTATTAAATATGTGGGGCCTTTACTTTAATTTGCGTTATGGTAATGAAACGAATTGTCAGAATTTTTTATATAATTTTATTTTTCGGCATATCTTCATAATTCTGAAATAAATAAGTTTTTTTCGAATATCGTGGGTGTTAATAAATGTTAAGGTTTAAGGAAACAAGTTAACGAGAACACCTAAGCAATAAAATGGTCGAACCATTGATCAATAAATTACAGAAAAAATTTATTAGCAAACATAATTAATGGAACTGCCGAACAGTAGCCTAAAATGGTTAATCAGAAATAAAACCAAGATAATAAAATTGATGACTAAAATTTAACCAACAAAAATATTAAGAAGAAAAAATTAAAGATTTTGATAAAGATTAAGAAATGAAACTTGACGATAATACTACAAATATTTACTTCAACAGTTAGTATAAAATGCTCTGGAATTATTTTATTTTTGTGGAATTTATTGACGTTTAATAACCAGAAAGGAGTTGATTTTAATTTAATGAACAATGAAAAAAGAGATTTATATAAAATACTTTACTTTTTTCGATCAAAGTTTTGTTTTATATTTTTTCTTTATTTCATTTTGATTTGTTTTTTACCAACACATGTGATATTAATATGATACGTCACAATATGCTGTTAAACCCCCCTGAATAGTTTACAAAATAACTAAAAGCTATAGCAACTTAAGTGCTTTTAAGCCAAAAATCAGTTTTATAATAATCCTTTATCATGTTTTTTGCTGAGAGAAGAGCTTCTCAAACCTTAAACATTTCCCACCAGTCCAGAATATTGAATTAGATCTCTTTTTTATATGTTTGTTTAGTTGATCTATCTATGTCCACTGTGTGGAGGTAGTATATTAGAATATAAGTTATTAAACCAAGCATGCGAGAGGCCTTTGAACCCCTCGCCATTATATAATTTGCATCACAAAAGTGGTTGAGAAAAAAACCAATATACCGACCAAGCGAGAGGCATATTATATAATTTATAAATTTGATGATAACATTGATGATATGATGATTTATAGTGTATACAATAGAAAAAAAATATTAAAACAGCTCTACTTGCAATTTTGCAGATAAGCCACTATTTCATATGACCACAAATTTATTAAAACTAAAATTTCAAGTATACCTGAAACAAAACAAAAATAGTGGAACATCTAAAAAGAGAAGAAGAATACCAAGTTAAAGATAATCAAATTACTTTTAAAATGAGGTGTTTATTGCTTTAGTAGCTTAAATAATGTTGATTTTATGATATTTTTCGTAATTTTTTCAATTATTTTCACATTTTAATTTACTTCTAAATTTCAATGTTATAACGAGACATTTCAAAAATTGCTTAGCAAAATATACAATACATATATTGTTAAACAAAAATTAAGAAAAAAAACTGGTATTAATAAACAAAAAAAAATGGAAAATCTATGAGTCAAATGTTTAAAGTCAATTATCTCAAGATGGACTTTTTTTTTTAAATAGCCTATTATTGAACTTAGAGTGTTATGTATCTAGTTCAAAAACTTCGGCTGAAATCTCCTTCCGATTTATGAAAAGTTTCGAACTTGTACACAAAAAGAAAACCACATTTTTCAAACACTAACTATTTGTATTATATATTTCTGTTACTTATTAATATTATGATCAAAATTTTGCGTAATTACTCGGAACTACACCCACGTCGATGTTAACAATGAAATTATACTGAATCGAAAGCAAAAGATGAATAAAAAAGAAAAAAAAGAAGAAGAAGAAATTTATGACTATTTTAGGAGGTTCAAAAAATCATCAATTAAACAATCTCCATTTGTTGTTCTTTTTTAGCCATTTCCTAATTTTAAGTTTGTAATCTCTGTCAGCCAAGGGTTTTATCATTCATTCATAATTAAATACGAGGATAGATTTAATGTATGACAATCGTAATAAAAAAAGGAACAATATCAAAATAGTGACAATAAATTATTATTAGTGCCTACTGTAAGTAGGCACGCAAATTTGTTGACGTGTACGTTAATATAATTGGATTTCGTAGTTTTCATTTATTAAAATAGGATAAACAAGAAAGTTGTTTACACTTACGTGTGTTTGTCTGTAAGTGTATATATTGTAAATATATGTACATAACATACACCTTAGTTAAAATAAATTTGCGAATATATGCAAAGCTTTAAGCTGCTTTAGATCAATAGTGATTGACACGCGTTTTGCTATATAAACCACTATTTGATGTCAGATTTGATTATAATCAGCAATTAATATTAATTTATGGGAACGAGAATGTACATAGGCATGGGGTTCATATTTAGCATTTACGTTTAATGATGTGTAAAAAGTTTTTTTTTTGTCAATATATCTAATTTAATCTTGATTTAGCCAAACAAAAAATATTGATGTATTTTATTATTAGCACCATAATTAGCAGAAATATAACGCATCATTTTTTATAAACTTTTTAGTGTAAGCTGTACGCTATTTTTATAAAAGGAATTTATTGGAATTCTGTGAAAAATCTTCTTTTTTTTTAAATTAAGTATATTAGAATTAGTTGTATTTTAAGTTGTATTTTAAGTTGTATACGAGTATAATTCAATTATGTTTAAAAATATTTGGGTAAGAGGATTTATTTTAACTTTAATTGAAGTCTTAATTACGAATTAAATAAATAATTAACAGGTAAATTTATAACTTAGTATAACTTAGTATAAAAAGCGAACAAAAACAACTCATTTTTTTAATTTGAATGTAATGAATTCCTGTATTTCATTAAAAAAATTACATTTTAATGGCAAAAGACAAATTAAAACAGAGAAAATTAATAAAAAAAATCTAAAAGCATCTGGGTGGGGAATAAGCATGGTGTATTATTTATTATTATTTATGTGATCGATAGAATGTTATGTCCTTTATCTATTGAAGGGCACCTAGAACTTATTTAAATTTACTTTTATATCAAAATATAATGAATTATAAGTAACATTTATAACAATTTACCATATGTTTATTTATTTTATTTGTAAATTTTTGCAAACTAAAACTAAACTGTTCAGAAGCGTGCACAACAAAATCTTATTTATTTTACTTTTTACATATATTTCACTGTAAAAAAAAATACAAAGCCTCTGACAGTAGTTGAATTGTTGTTCTATTTAGAAGAAGACAATAGGGAATGCCATCAATTTTATTTAGTAAATAATTATTCGTTGTACTAGGTTTGACAGAAAATAAAAAGCGTATTACCAGTGATACACTATTCAGTGTAAAATTAAGAGACATTACTTTGCTAACTACCTTAGAACATAGATAATATTGCCAATACACAGAAAAAATTACAATGTTTGCTCTACTGAAAAGTTGTTCAAAAACAAATAGCGCTTTTTCTTGGCGCAGGGACGATTTTTACAAATTAAATTATTTAAATTTTTAAAAATTCACTCAAAATATCTTTAAGAAAAGATTTCAAAAAAGATTCCTTCATTTATTATTATTGTAACTATACTCATAATATTAAATGTATGATCATTACAAGAATATTTTTTTTAGAAAAAATATATAATGTAGGTATGTACATATGTACCATTTTCTTCAACAATAAATGTATATAAATTAATAAAGAGATGGGCGCATTATTCACGCCCTTTCTCTGTCCAGAGCTTATTAAATGCTGTAAGAGTTTCAGAAGCTATAACGTAAGACGTTAGAGACGTCTTATGCAAATTAAAGCAAACATCCTTTTGAAATACGGTATTATATACACGCCCATTCAAGACCAATTTAAATATTTTAGTATAACAAAAATGCATTATATAAAAGCTAAACCAATTTAAATCAAAAAATAATTTCTTTTTTGACAATCGCTGTGAACCAACATTAGTTATCGATTTTTCTCAAGTTTAGTTTTCCTTTTACAACATTGGGTCTTTTATACGTTTCTATTCCCATTATACCCAACAAACATATTCGGAAACTGCCTATGAGAAGAATCGAGGTTTACCTAATTAAAATAAAAACCCACGAAATAGGCCTGGGTTTTGTAATATCCAAATAGAATACTACCAATTAAATTGCCTGCTATACAAAAGTTTTAGATTCATTTATAACGTATACGTATAAAATAGAAGTTGGTAGTTCCTCTAGCTCAAATAATTTGGGTATGTATATGTAGGTATAGTATAT
>JANSTT010017538.1:0-16744 GCA_026745375.1 Platyura marginata
TAATAAACGTCTTTTTGTATGTTTCTATTTTGATAAACAGATAAATGGAATTTGTAGGAATTCGTTTAAATAAATAAATAAATAAATATTGCTGGCGCTGTGTAACCATATCTAGTATACATATATACGAATATCTTAAGTTTTTTTTTGTTTCTTTTGAATGCCTAATAGATAATTTTAAGAGATTGGGTTATTTATTTAGAAAATATTAATTACTTTAAAAAAAAAAATCTCTAAATATACGGGACAATCTCCTTTTTATTTTAATTAATTAAATTGTTTTCCCCCTACTCTAACAATTTCTTAACTCATTATTCTGGATAATAATTAATTAATTAATTCTAATGCAAATGATTAAATTTTATTTCCAATCTTTATTCCGCCCTTTTTCCCTGAAATATTTGTTCAATTCATGGAAAAGGAGAAAAAGTAAGGGATATTTTGACAATTCGATAAAATTGATTACACAAAAAAGATTGGAAATCAAACTTGGCAATAATTATTTATTTTAGTGTGCAGGTCTATATTGATAATTAAAGTCAGCGGCAGATCGCTATTACACAAAATTTCGGAGGTCATATATGTACATTGGAAAAATAAAAATCTACCAGTCACCCACAAAGACGCCGGAATTACACAAATTATAGGGAAAAACTTTTGGAAAAATGTTTCATCAAAAGCAACATTTTCCCGGTTATCTTCTTATAAGGACATTCAGAAATCGATAAAATAGATTGAAATAAAGTATGTCCGAAAAGTAATGGAGCAACATAGAAATTCGGATTTATTATCGTTTATTTTTCTTAATTTCTTCACTAATTTTACTTCAACATTTTGTTATCATGTTGCATTAATCCTTTTCGATGCATTTGTGCAACCTCAATTAGCTATTTTAATTGTAATGTGAAATTAAAATATGTTCCTCCACTTTTCGGACATGAATTATCAAATTTTTCAATAAAAAAAAAACGGGTCTCTTGTCGCTTGGAACACCAAATTCATTTAAAAATGTTACTCCTATGTAAATTTTTACAAATTTATACCACACTTCTTCTAAATGAGCAATTATTATTATTATATATATAGAACATTATAATTGCAGTACAGTAACAGCTTACGTGAATGTGAGGTGGATATTTGTTCATTTTATCAAAACAAAGGTAGATAATATTACTTTCGTAATAGTTAACGATAAACAGCAATCAATTTCGTATGAATATCTGCTGTTATTATTTATTGCACTGACTTAACAAAAGTAGGTACCCAACAAATTTGTGATGTTCAATGAAATCGAAAGCAATGTCGATTTTATCGTTCCGTGCGCTTAAAAACGATATTCATTTTACGTTCGTTTCGTCGTACATTGTACAATGAACAACGTTCTCGTTGTCAGTACGTCAACAAGAAGAAGTAAAACTGTTTAGTATGTAGTTTAAAAAAGTTGTTTCAGTGTGAGATTCGATTACAGCTGGTAGAGTATGTTTGTATTCGGTTTGAGTTCAAAACAATGCTAAAAAGTTGTTTTTAGTTCTTTTTTTTCTGTGAACACACACTCAGGCACAAATCTACAGCAGTTTGTGAGTTGTGTGCGAGAGGTTAATTGACGATGATGGTGTGAGTGGTTTTAAAAGCGTAGGTAATGAACATGTGTGCCACAACGAAAGAGAATTAAAATAGAACAAGGAAGAGACTTTTGGATCGTCTCGTGCGTTTTGAACAAAAAGTTTTTTTTTTTCGTTCAAAAGAAAAAAAAGTTCTAAAGCTCTTCGATAACCACATGTTGCTGTAGTGTGGTGGCTTTTAGCAGAACAAATTTTTCTTGCGATGTTTTTTAAACGTGTATCGATACAAGCGAGCAACTAGTTTAGCGTTTGGTGGCGACCAAATGATGTGTGCGTGTGTTGTGTGTGTGTGTGTGTATGTGTGTGTATGTGTATGTGACGGTGGATAAGTAGAGCGGCGGCTGTGTCAGTTAGGCTCTTTCTTCGTGCAAAAGCTACACCAGAAAAATATTACCTAAATCAAAAAACAGCTGTTTTCTCGTTGAAAGGTTGGGGCATTACAAAATACCAACACATTTGAACATACATTAATAATATTTCCGAACCGTTTGCTGCTCAATGTGATGTGAATGCCGGGTGGTTCAGTTTTGTGTGACTCCTGAAAGAAGAATAGAGTCGAAATAAATATTATCCGAAAAAATATTATATTTTTTTATTTTTTTTTAACTCTTTCAGTAAAAGAAAATTATTTTGTTTTTGTGCATTTTTGTCACTAAAAGGGTACTCTGGCACTTTTTTAGGAACCATTTCAACAATTGAACAACTGAGATATTTGTTGAGTTGATTTTATTTTAAATGTACGAAAAAAGTTTAATATTTTCAAAAAACACTCACACTTTAAAAGACATTGCTTTTTTCACCAGAAGTCCAAAATTTGTTTAATTTTTTGTGTGCTAAGAAAGAATACAACAAAAATCATAATAAATAAATAAAAAAAGATTTATAATACCAACAACAACAAAAAACCGTAAAAGTAACATTTAAAATATATCAGTTATTGAGCGAGAGTTAATTTTCTCAAATAAATTTGGCAACTCTGAAACAACAGTGAAATTTTGACTGTTTTTTTTTTCTTTTTCTAATTTTGCAAAGTGACATAACGCAACCAAGAAAAAAAAATAATAAAAAATTAACACAAAAAGACTTGGTCGTGCGACAATATGAACCTACTTTGCACCGAGCAAGTAGTTTTAAAGGATTGTGACACATTGCTAACAGTGCACCATCATATGGAAAATCGTATAAACACCGCCTGTAAAGATCCAACATTTCTGACAGATCGATGTCTGGAAAATTTACTTAAAGCCGAAGAGAAAAACACCAGTACCTGTAATGTTTCATATTTCACTAGACAACAGGATATAACACCGGCAATGAGAAAAATTGTTGCCGAATGGATGATGGAGGTAATTCCGATTTATTTTATTTTACTATTTTCTTCTTTTTTTTTGAAAATATTTAAATTTCCTGTTTTTTTTTGCGAATGACGATAAAAATAGATTTGCAAACATGCATCCTCCTCATTTAAATTATATATTTCTTTAAAATTGTTACAATGTATTTAATTTGCTATTTATAAAAAAAAAGAATAATTTAAAATCCAAAAATAATACCTATGTGGCACGTTTTGTAGTAAAGTAGGTATATATATAATGTATGTATTCGATCGAAGTCATGCCAAATAAAAAAAAAATCCCATACTTTTAAAATAATAAATGATATGATTGCAAAAACGTCACTAGACATTTAAATTTTTGATTGTCGGCCATTTTTAAAAAACTCAAGGATTTTAAATTATTTAAAAAAAAAAATTTCTTTTTTTTTATTTTGAAAAGGTAAGTTGTTGGTATATCATGTCAATGTACAGGTGCAATCTCCATACAATTTTCTCTGTTTATTGTTAAAATTACCTACATTTTGATGTTGTGTTTAAAGAAGCGTTAAAACATCTTTGTTATGGCGAGCGCGTGTGCGTGCAATTAAATTCCGGCTTTTTTAATTTTGTAATTATATGCGACGTTAGGTTCGGTAAATTATAGTCCACTGATCTTTAATTGAGATTATTACATTTCAATTGGGATTTCTTAGGTTTTTTGTTTTTTTTTTTCTTTTCTTAATTATATGTAGTTTAAAAATTTAGAGATGCTTTTTTTCAAATCACTTATTATTTATTTAAAAAAAAATTAAATCTACAAACAAAACGTCTCATAGTAGGTGGAATTGCAATTTTTTGAAAATATTTTTATTGTTTATTAATTTTTTAATATTTTGTTTATGGTTTTTTAACTTGTTTTTAATAAATTTACCTATTTTTTTGTCAAAAATATTTTCATATCATTATTAAAAAATTGTAAAATTTTTTTTCTATTTCTTAAGAAATTTTAATAATTTTCCATTAATTAAGCTTTAAATTGTTAAGATTAGTTCATATTCGGATTGGGATTCGGGTATTTTCAAATTAAAAGTCGATCAACTCGAACAAGAAACTTTTTTTTTATTTCAACAAATATCCTATCCTAAAAAAACTGAAGTCCAATCAGAGAGATTTAAACCGATTCTGAACGATCAGATGGAAAATCGTTAATTCTATATGTAATGTACTGTACATACGTATTGCTACCATAAAAAGTGTGTCACAGTGTCTACATCACATTTTAAAATTAGCTCAATACAAAATGTTGGCAACAATTCAAACAAATTTCACCGGTTCCACAATGAATAAAACAACAATGCCGGAAAAATGTAACATATTAGGCCTTGATGGATATGTGACATATTACTACATTATTGTAGTAAGTTTTGGTAATCGTAGGTAAATTATAGGACAAGTTTAATTTCACTTTTATTTTCTTTAGATTTTTCGCATATTTGATCATTAACATATTTATACATTTATGTAGTTATGGTTTTGTGACACGTAGGTATATAATACATAGATATGTCAAATAAACCATGTAGCATATTGCTTCCTGTTCTTTTAAGTCTTTCATCCGTCAATAATTCAATGCGAAGAGAATTATTAATTTTACGCACAGATTAAGGAATATGAAACAACAAAAATTAATTGGATTATTACTTTGCCATTTAAAATAGAAAAAAATACTACACTGCCAAATATATATAACGCTTACAATAAGTAGTAGTAACAAATTATTGCCATGTAGATTTTTGTAGATGTATTGGTTAGATATAAAATGTTTTATATATGTATAAATTTTTTTTGACAATGTATTCAAAAATAGTTTGTATCAAACTAACACAATCAGGTTTCTATTGTGCTGGAAAAAAAATCTATTAGAATTAGGCAATATTGGTCAATGACTGTTTGCCTTGAAAGTTTGTGCGAAACATATTTTAAAAGCATTAATGTTTGTTTGAGAATTTTTTTTTTTTTGTTTTTTTTTTCCATTTTTATTTAGTCAAAAATCTCTCGCTAAGCATTCATTCATTAGATTTGAATTCAATATTCACAGCCCATCATTATACATATTTTCCAGTTTATGGTCAAGGTAATTTAAATCAGTCAAAATTATGACAAGAGATATATATATAATTTTGATGATGATGTTGATTGTAGTAACAAATATTTTGAATGAGATTAGGTAACTAGTTGTGTGCGGTATATATATATTTGTATGTTTGAAGGCAAAATTATGTGCGAATTAAATTTTATTGACTGTCAAAGTGAGACATTTTAATTTGTTTGCTTTTCTAAAAAAATAATACTCCCCACCCCCCGTGTGTAATTTAATAATAATTTTTTTTTAATAGTAGGATTATCTGTCTTGGTATTTTTTTAAAAACATATTTTTGCTAAAGAAAAGTTAAATGATTTGACAAGGTTGTAAAATATACTTAAGTCCCCCCTAAAGTGTCCTGATAAAATATCAACGTCTATCAATAGCATCTTGAACAATATCAATATATAGTTTTTAAGTAACAAACAATTCGCTTATTTATGGTTATTGTACTGTTGTGTTATAATAATGAAACGAAATGTAAATTTCTGAATTGAAAGATTATGCATCTTAGTACAAACTACAGTAAATAATGTTGAATGTAGATGGCTCTCTCGTTATTATTAGTTTGGTGGTCTAGAGATTTTGTTAAAGAATTTTAGCCCTTTTTATCTTACAATCCACACACACAATGCCCTATTCGAGGGGTCAATCAATTATATAAAAGCTGTTTATGGAATGACCACTGGAATCGAATTATATTCCAAGTGATTTCACTCGCTGACCTATTTCGCTTACTGCAGATGTAGACTTTCAAAATATTCAACAATTAGATAATGTACTTACTTCATTTACCATCACTATGGTAATTATGGAAGTATACCGAAAAATGTTATTTTTAAATGTACTAAATATGTTCAACTTAAGCCTATATACTTAGTAGTACATAGTACTAAATAAATATTATTTACACAATTTGAAGCACTGCGGGGCGAACTAAGTTAATCTATTGCTAACAATTACAATACAAAGTTGCCGCAACTCTGCCAATGTAAACCATTTGCGAACGAAAAAAAATGATCTAAGATTGTCCTTAATAAAAAAAAAAAATAAAGAAACAAAACTCAATTATATACTCTTGGTAGTTTAGAGTCTATTTTTACTGGTGTGACATCATAGAATATGAAAGTTGTGAGAATTTTTTTGTTTTTTCTTTGTAAAATGTTTAAAGTGTCTTTGCCCTCTAAGCTATTTTTAAGCAAAAATACCCAAACAATAAATGCTCTAAATTATTATTTTTGATAATGGGCCGCAAGAGAAGAGAGAGAGGAGGCATGGCATGGCATGGTTCAAATAAAATTAATATTACTATATAATTTTCCGATAACATTTTCATTTTCTGCGCAGTTATTTTGTTCTAAATTAAATACGATCTCAAATCGAATCAAGACATTATTTTGTATCGGTACTGTGTACATATGGAACATGGATCTGGTTATAGACGTCTTAGCGTTACAGTGTGCTATCGGTTTTGTTACACTTCAAAAGAATTATCCGACGAAGATGATTCATCTAAAAACACAAATTTAATTATATTTCAATGGATGTTTGGTGTCGGAATATTATGGATTATTGTAAAAACAAAAAAAAAAAACAAAAAATTGCCGGTTCTATATCTATAAAGCATCATGAGAAAATACATTTCATTGGATTGGATCGTAAGTTATTACGTCTGGCAATAAAATGTGTACCTAAGTATAGATGCCGTCTAAAAGTGAGGTTTAAGTTCAAGTTCATGAGCTAAGAAATTTATTGACTTTTTTCGGTAGACAATAATAAGTAATTGAAGAGATTTAAAAGTAAAATCAAAATTATTAAGTAGTGCATATTATTTGAGAAGTGTTTGTAAGGTTTGTTTAACTCAGTTTAGTCACTCTATTTTTGTGGTGTGAGTTCTATCTGTCTATTATTTCTAGAAGATAAAATAAGCCACTATGTATTTTAAGAAACAAAAGCCAAACCAACAAAAGCATTTATGAACAAGACTGAGGGTAAAAGAAATTGTGGACAAACATAGACGTACGAAACTGGAGGAAACGAAAGCAAGGGATACAGAAGAATGACGATGACGACTAAGGGAGCCCAAGGGTCGCTTCGATCTGTAGAGCCCTGGATATGGTATTCTGAGAATTTCTTCTCTAAACAAATTTCGTATTTTAGAAGCTAAACAGAGTCTGCTTGGTATAAGAATTCTTCGAAGGAAGACAATATTTCTTATACTAAGCATATTACTATACTTGAAGGCTTCAAGCAAGCAAATTATAATTGTTCGGCACTTTTTTGAAAGCAAAAAATGACCTAAGAAGAAATTTCCTAAGATGTTAAGAAAAACCAATATTAGAAACCTTGAAGAGCGAACAGAATTTTACAATAATGGATGATTCAGAATTACTCTTTCAATGAAATTTAACATAAAAATACGTAAAATTATTTTTGTTGTTTTAAAGAATGACTCTCGGTGATTGCTCCGTGACGACGTGTATACCTTTTTTGCTTTAAAAAGATTTTTATTTTTGTAAAATTACTTAAGAAATGGCGTACAATAAGTAATAATTGAATTAATTTGTAATAATAATTATCAAATATTCCCATCCTAATCAAACTATTAGATCTACACGTTAAAAAAAAATTAAAAAGAGTATAGGAATGTTAAGAGGATCACCGATGTTGCCGATTTGTTCTTAGAAAGAATGAAAAAAAAACTATCCATTAGATAATCGCAATTTGTTAATAAAATAAATACTGTTGATTCATTCCCAAGGCAATTAGTGTTAATTTTTTTTTTTATTTTTTTTGCTTCCACCACTCTATTAAAATGCTTGAAACAACAGATTGATTTGTTACTTTATATATTGGCTATGACATAACCCATACGCATTATTTGGCTCCGCTCTCAGATCAAAGATCAATCAAATGGCAGACTCTTAAATAAGATTCATTCTTGAATATTCTTTTTAAGGTTTGGCATTGTTAAGATGAATAAAATTTGATATAAATTTTATTTGTTGTTGTAATTGTCAATAATTAGATCTGCCAAAATGTTGACAAAAAATTTATCCGAAAGTGAAAAATAGTGGGCGCTATAAATTATTCTACTCTCTAGCCATTTTCAATGCCCACGTAGACTAGAAAATAAAAAAAAAAAAAAAAAAAATTGCGAAAAGATAAAAATGAAATTTTATTAGAGTTTGTGAGTCGGGTATCATGGTCCTCCTCGGCATACACGGGGAATATACATTCATAGACTATATCCAATTATCAAAGTATTATTACGACAATACATTTATAAAAATAATTTAAGTATACACTCAAAGAAATTTTTTCGCGTATTCGTCATAATTGCACATTTGTACGTATGTACGTACATACATATTGTACATACGTTTATATCAGCTGATGAGTTGGATATTTAATTTTTGTGTGTTGTTTTTTTTTTTTTATTATTATTAACAGGCGAAAATAGAACTGTGTGGATTTTAAAATTTAAATGGAATTTGACGTGTAGTATTTCACGAAACTTTAAAATTTTATATAATACAGCGAGCGACAGAAGCAATTATTTGCTTAGTTGGGGGTTTAAATATACGTGTTACTCGTATTCGGATTATTGTAAACATTCAGACTATTCCCACGTATTTTAATGTGGTTTAAATTGGTTTTTTTTTTCGTTATAATGTTAAACGAGATGGATATATCGGAAATTAAGTAGGTAGCGCATGTCGATTAGGCTTTTGTTAAAGTCGGAATATTTATATGGTTTGTTTAATTATTCTTGAATTAAATGAATTTGTTAACAACATTATTTATTTCACTCTTATAGACTAGCTGATTTCAATAATATACATACCAACAGGAAAAGCAAATTAATTTGGGAGTTTTTCATAAATGACAAATTGGAATATTTTATCCGCCCTTTTAAAACAACCATTTACCATTTACGTTGTGAATGAAACGTTTCTGGCTTCTTTTGAAAAAGTCAAAATAAACGTTAATTACTTTATATTTGATCAACATTAATTTGTTCCAACAACCGCTGTACAAATAATTACAAATAAGTCATTAGATTGGTTGGCACTATGTTTATTGGTAAATAATTTGCTTGACACAAGTATTTTGCCATATTTAGAGAATTATGTTACATATACATATATGTCTCACTGATAGCTCTCTCTCACAGTTTTATTACAATAAACTTGTCTTTCGGTCTGTCTCTTAGTACTCAGATGACAGCCGAACCAATGAAAGCTACTTCCTATACAATGGTATGCATAAAATAGGGCCGAGAGCTTTAGGGCACAGACATATAAATCCAGCAGTTATTATTTTTTCTATGAGCAACCAAAAATATTTTCAAAACTCAGGGCATGTAGAGAGAATCCATTCCAAAAGGACAGTTAGGTAAAATAAGTCGTAGATGGGTCGAATTTAGATAAAAATGGCAGGGAATATAAATAATTGAAAAACAAAGTCGCAAAATCGGGACAAGTTCATAAAGGAAGCCAAGGTTAGAGATATTAAAGTACCTATGAATCGCAAGAACTTCACCCAGAGACAAATACCCACTAATTCTTGACTCTAATAAAAGATATCCTTGGATTATTGTTATGAAGAACAAATCCTGATAATCAACATTCTGCACTGTAGTAATACTAAATCTAATATTGAATTGCCAAAAAAATTCCCGCTTTCCTCATGTTAGACTCCTCTGCGAAATGTTTGATTTCTTTCACATCAGAAAATCACATAGTCACAGATATAGAACCAATTGTCAATGGTGATTGTTGTTTAAGGGAGATTATCTAGAGTACCTCCTCAAGTCCAGCTTTCTTAAGAAATTTTAGGATATTTAGTGGATTTAGGGACAAAAGGTTCCTCTAGGCTAGGCTAGTGATTCCTCAGATGATTTCTCACGTTGATACCTCTGGTAAGGGGAACATTTAGAGAAATTAATTTGGAACCGGTGATTTAAAATTTTAAAGGTTTTTTTTTAATGCGGACATAAATGCTGAGTCCCATTCAATACGAATTACAAATCCTTAAAGCCATTAGTTTGTTTGTGTTTAAATTACATTTGACCTCCAAAAAACAATGAAAAAAAAATCATGAAACGTTACGTTTTCTAAGAATTGAGTTATTCAGTCTTCATTTTTGTTTTTTTTTTTGCTTGTTTTTGGAATTCATTTAAATGTTTTTACACACATTTTAGTTGTCTGAATTAAATTATACAACAACAACAAAAAACATTTTATATTTTATGTGTACATACATTTATTTAGAGCATTTAAAACCCCCCATAGTATTTTATTTTTGTGAAGACATTTAAAAACCAAAAGTCAAAGTCGTTAATTTAAATGTGTTGAATAAGAGGGCAAAGACATTTGCGTATGGCACACGCACATGGTTCATTGAAACTACATAATATGCAAAAATTCGCAATTTTTTCCCCCTTGTGTTAAATTGTCGTTTGTATGATAATTTTTGCAATAATAATGTCGTTTTTACGCATCGCATAGGCTTTTCTCATGATTCGCCTGGGCATGCGTGTTGAATATTTATGGTATTAGATTGCTATAATATAGGTACATAATACATATGTATATACGCATTTTATGCGTTTTGTCATTAAATACTACACAACCACAACATTTGCATATAAATTAATTTTAATATAAATATAGCGGCATTTTGTAGGACTTTTAAATCCCTGTCTTATAACGGTAAAATCCAGTCCGCTTTCTGATGTGAATAAATAATTTTTATAATTTTTTTGGTTTTGTTTTTAAATATCAAATTAATAATATTATAATAAAAAAAACCACATTTATTTATTGCAATTCCACAGTTACAATGAACTTGAATTGATTTCATTGTCAATTATTGCTTAATTTGTTAATTTTAATTTTTTTTCAAATAATAATTGCTTAACGTGCAATAGGAAATTTCAAAACAATTAAATGGTATTTAAACGCTCGGATTCTAATACTTGGAATTTTTTTAATTCAAAATGGAATTGTTCTGTGTGTACGCTGTGTGATGATGTGGAAATTGCATTTTTGCAACTTGCGGGAAAATAGTTGATTGACATTTTTATAGCGGTAATTATAACATTTTCAAGGTTACGGTTAACGGATTTGTGTGTGTGTAGTATTCATTGTAAATAATTGTTGTTAATTTTTAGTAACTCCGGTTGATGTCGACAACTCTTCCCACCGCCATAATATCCTATTTGTTTCGTATAGTATGACCAGTCCTGATTATTGGAAAATAATCCTTATTGAAGCATTTTTATCATATCAAAGAGAAAAGGAGAAATTTTTAAAAAAAGAGATTAAAATGTAAAATGTAGTCACAAAAAATAATCAACATAAATATTTAGTAAAAATGTCACCAACGTGACGTTATTGCATAAAATGTGACAACTGTGTAAACCATATGTTTTTCTCGACAAATCAATCACCTCCACTAATAATCTTTGAAAATTTTCTGCCACTGGGCTAGGAGAAGCCAATTTTTTGAAATAAAGTTATAATTTTCAGAACTGGGCGAAGATAAAAAAAAGAAAAAAAAAAGAAAAAGCTAAATCAAGTTTTATGACGACATTTTTATCGACATTTAAAAAAAAAATCATAAAAATGTCGATTATATTTCTCCAGTCTGTTGGAAGATAGAATTTATTTTCCATATAATTGCCAAAAGCAGCCGACAAGTTATTTTATCTACCCCGTTTTGCATATTTTTTTTTTTTTGTTGACAAATATTCAAATTTAGAAATCTTTATACAACATTGTTGTCAATATACATAATTTCAAAAAAAAACTTGACGGTGATAACACCGAGTCTTTATCAGTAAGACATATTTTCGTATTGAATGAATTTGTCTGTTCAACTGAGGAGAATTTCTAATAAATTTAATCAAATGTTTAACCAGAATAATAATATAAATTTGTAGAACAAGCCGGAAGTGAAAATATCAATTTTTGACATTGCCAATATATGTAGATTAACTTAAATATTAAGTGTATATAGTTAATATGTAATTTTCTGTGATTTAAAATTATTTTTTATTTTTTTTTATCAATTTTTAATTTTTAACAAACGATAACATTCAATTCAAACCATCAATTTATTAATTTATTATCTCAAAATATTTCTAAATTAACATATAACCTGCGTACCCAACTCTGACATTTATAAATTAAATAACAAAAAAAAAAAATTTCATTATTTCTACCTGGTGCCTGGGTATCAGGTTTTTCCAATTAACGAAACAACCAAACACAGAACATATTTTCGTTAGTTCGTTTTATTTTATTAATTTTTTGTTTTAATTTATTTTCAGGTCTGTGAAGAGAACAAATGCCAGGAAGAAGTATTTTTGTTGGCTCTTAATTATATGGATAGATTTTTAGCAACAACAATAGTTAGAAAAACACATTTACAAATTTTGGCAGCCGCATGTCTGCTATTAGCTTCAAAATTGCGGGAACCCAGTTGTTTGGGACTTCCTGCAGAACTATTAGTATTTTACACAGATAACAGTATAACACGAACAGATTTAATTGTAAGTAGATTTTTTATTTATTTTTTTTAAATATTTTTATCAAAAATATATATACTAAAAATCCTCAAATAATATTTTTTTGATTAAAAGATAAACAAAATTTAAAAAAATAATATGACGCCAAAACTTGATTTTTAAATTTTTTGTTTTAATTGGTTGGAATTATCTGTAAATGGGATAAGAAATGGGAAATTCATTTTTAATTTTTCTGTTTTCTTTAAACTTTATTTGAAACACTTTTTTTAAACTCAACAGTTGGCCAACAAGAGGAAAAATTGTCATTTTGAAAATAAATATTAATTAACGCTAACAAATAAAGTCAATTTTAAGTATCTCCACAGTGTTGCCACATACTAATGAATAAAATGACTCCATACTTAATCATTGCTTGTACGTAATAAAATATTTAATATTGACTTTATTTGCCATTCAGCTATAATAATAGTGGAAAGAGTTTGTTTTGTACATTCATTAAATTCACTTATACCTGCATGATGTACATACCAACAACTTACTTATGGTAAGTCGTTATCAATCAGTGGCCTATATCATTTACATTATACCTGTAAGTACTTAATGTACAATTAATTATAATAATATCTATGCGCACGGAAATAACAAAACGTTTTTTTTGTAGAGAATCTGTATCTGTATCTGTATTTAAATGGAATTTAGGTATTAATTCACTCCCTATACTTCCCTATAAACATTAATTTTAGGAATCCGTGAATTTTCTTTTTCAGTATACATAAATAGTAAAGTATAAGTAGTAACGGAATGTACAATTAAAAATATATATAAAATATCGATTGGTACATCTTCAGAGTTAAAGGATTTTACAAACATACCATCCTATTGTACTCCATAATTCATACACTTACACGAAGAAAAAAAAAATCGACTAAGTTATTTAATTTTTAAATGGCTATTTAAAAAGCGTGATATTTACTCTAAGCATTTGTACTTGTACTTATACTCATGTATGTAGGTCTATCTACTTATCGAACGGTTTTATTTGATTTAAATTTCGATTAGATGCGGCATTTAATAAATACAAAAAAAAACACCATTTTCAAAATAGATTACTTCAACGTGTATTTTCTTAAAGTTTTCTTCTTTCTTTTTTTTTCTTTTTAAATAAAAATATACATTATGTCTATGTATTAAAATTGTCTTATGTGAACAGGTCATTGAACTTGGTTAAGAAAATACGAAACAGTATTTCAGGAAAGAAAAAAAAATTTATTATAAATTGTTGAATGATTATCTAATAGAGAACTTTGTCGTGAAACGTTTTGACAATAAATTAGAAGATTTTTGTTACATTTCTATATAAACATTTCTTATATAACCTTTATATAAGTAATATGTAGCGCCATTAAGAATTGTTCTGTCACTTTGGCATATGGTATATGGTACCTATTACTGGTTGTATCCAAATATCACGAATTTTAAATAAACACTTCTTAAGTCTAACTTCTCTGTTCCAGTGATTAGATAATAGATAACGAGTTTTTTTTTTCTTTCTGCTATTTAACCATTAATTACATTTCAAAAATATTCATACGCGGCTTGAATTTAATTACAAAACATTTTTTTTTTCTTCTCTCGACAATATCAAATTATTTATTATCTCGCACGTGTCATGCAATAATTAGGATAGATTTTTTAGTTTTTTAATTTTTAACATTTAAATGCAGTATTCATTTGGTATAGCCATTCAAACGCATAGGACGTATGGTATGGGTTAATATTATGATAAAAAAAAAATTCCACAAGACCCCAGTTTGTTTGACATTTTTTGGGTTACGGGAATTCAGTAAAATTCACATTTTTTTTAAGAAAATTCAAATTGACGTAAAAATTAATTTTAATGGTTTTTTGTAAAAAATGTATTTTGAATTTAAAAAAAATATTATTTAAATTTAAAACAATTGTTTGAAAGTGATGGTTGAGAGGTAAATGTTGGCCAAAAATCCAATTTTGTTTTTTCAAAAATATCCTATTTATTACAAAGACCTTTTTTTGTGGGAACAGGGAACCGTAAGTAATAAAAGATTGAGAACGATTTTATACGGGGCTTAACGACTACCAGGAACATTATTTAATATTTTCTTAAAATCAAAAAAACACATAAACACATTAAACTGCCAAAATTTCTTTATGATTTTCATAAAAATTAACACACTACTGACCTCCCAGTTTGTTTTACTTAAGTGTTTTGAATATAAGTATTTTTTTTAAATGGAATGTTTTTAAGAGAGAAAAAAAAACTAATAAATACCGCCACATAACATAAACAATTCATTCTAGAGACTTTCACCCTCAAGCTATTGGACGCCATCATTTCAATGGTATTTTTCATCTTAATTTTTCCATTATTAACATAGTCCATTGAATCCCATATATGTATTAAATCTAACCTTTGAAGTATCTACCATTTTATTTGGATTCCAGGAAAATAGGCTCCTTTTGTAAATTGTTTATTTACAAAAAAAGAAAAAAAAATGAAAAAACTTTTGTAATTCAAGACCAACCACACCACTAATAACTAGTACAATCTGGCATAAAAAATGCAACATTTTTACAATGATTTTGCATTTATGCGTATGAGTAGACAAGTGTGAGAAAATTATATAGAAAATATATATAGTAACTATAGTGATAGTTGCTACCGGAACTGGACACTGTTTTGTAATAAAGAAATCCAGAAAAGGAGAGGAAAAAAACACTAAAGAAAACAAATATTTAAGCACTCTTAAAGAACGGAACAAACAGGACATAAGTAAATGCAATAGAATACATTCTGTCTGCAATATCTATATTCATTTTTGTCCGTTTAATGTGATGAGAAATTTTTTATTGGTCAAGGTGCAACCAGTCTTTTTTTTGTTTTGAAATTGTCCAAGAAAATAAAATATCACAATTAAATGTTTTTCAACTTAAGATTTTTTTAATATTAACTGAATATTTTAAATTTTTTAGATACATTTTAGAATTTAGAACAAATTAACCCTTTCGCAGTCATGAATTATTTTTTCTTGAAAAAAAAACGAGGTTTTGCTAAGCAGTTTTTTGATTTTTCAAGGAGGTTCCCAAGGTGAGTGTAACGCGTTCCCAAATGAGGACATTATGATTAGGTGGGTGCGGTATAAGTTAAAAATTATATACGAACCATTTCTATAGTATGTCCTCATATATATTAATTATATGATTTCCAATGCAAGTCAAGGGTCAAATGCCCATATACATTTAATTTTGTCCATTCAAAAATGACTGAAAATCTAAAATTGCCACAACTCTTCTTTCCTGTTTTGAATTTAAAAATGTCTTCAAACATTCCATACTATTATCTCGTATTTAATACGATCTATGTATATATATTTAATGTACATTGTACATCTCTATTATATACACACATCCTGATATTGCATGAACTTTTATTAATGTGGCACATTCATTGATAAATTTTTGCAAATAAATGTTTATGTCATCCATCTGATGACTCTTGACCTTTTTCATTCATCGCCACTGCATAATTAACTAACTGTTAGTTTAGTCGGTCGTTTGAGTTGATAGAAGTCATTAAATTGATTTTTTTTTGGATTTCTGTTTTTTTTAAAGATATTTAATTGGTTTTTTTATTAATTATTAATTAAAAACCGACTTAAAAATTAAGTTCATACATCGTACAATTAAAATAACATACAAAATCCAGAAAATTGAGAATAGCGAATCCTTTTGGTGCTATATGATTTGTATATTTATCGTGTTTGCCGTGAAATGTTACGTTCAATATCATTTTCTCTAAATTGTGAAAATTATGAACATGCTTTAAAAAATTTTCAAAATTTTATTTTAATCAGAGACAGTTCTATCAATGGTTATGTTGCTAATTGTTATAATAAAAAATTGTTCAAAAAAAATTCTATCCATTTTGTTTTTATTTAAACCTATATAAATATACTATGTACTTAGGTTTTTTATTGCAATTATAGAATTTATAGAATCTAATAATTATTAATTGTGGTTCTACTTTAATGAATAGGTAGGTATGTATTGTTATAACTCTAAATGTTTAAATACAATTTCTTTAAATATAT